>CAKOAT010068155.1:122285-135474 GCA_932364175.1 Eruca vesicaria subsp. sativa | reverse complement strand
GCCTCGACTAAGCGATCAATGTGCGGCAGCGGATAACTATCTTTCGGACACGCTTTATTGAGATCGGTGAAATCGACGCAGACTCGCCATTTTCCGTTCTTTTTCTTTACGACAACGGGATTGGCGAGCCAGTCAGGATATCGAACTTCTGTGATCGATCCTACTTTGAGGAGTCTGTCGACTTCGCTGTTCACCGCTTCGGCGCGTTCCGGCCCCAGTTTTTGTCTTTTTTGTTTGAGGGGTTTGGATGTCGGGTCAACGTTAAGTTCATGACATGCGATGTTTATGTCGATCCCTGGCATATCTTCCGCAGTCCAAGCGAACGTATTCGAGTTTCGTTTCAGACATGTCAGGAGTTCGACTTTTAAGGTCTCACTCAGGTTCGCACCGATTTCGACGCAGCGTTCTGGAAACCTTCCAAAGCCTCGGCCGCTCGCAACTGCCAGAAGAGTTCCGTTTTATCTTGCTCTGGGGCGTTGTCGAGGGACGTTGACTTCTTTTTCTTTTTGGAGGAGATATCGACCGGCAGATTTTTTCGTTTTAAATCCGTGGCGTAGCAAACCTGCGAGGTTCTTCGATTTCCCCATATAGTCTCGATCCCGTTCGGAGTCAGAAACTTGAGACACATATGGTATGTTGACGGAATCGCTTACATTGAATTTAACCACGGTGTCCCTACGATTGCGTTGTAAGATATAGGTCGGTCGACGACTTCGAATTTGACGTTTTTCACTATGCTCCCGGCGCGAACTGCCAAGTTGATCGTTCTGAGGGTCATAGTGATTTCTCCCGAGAGTCCTACTAGCGGGCTGAAGTTTTCCGCGATTTCAGACAGATCGATTTCCATTCTCTCGAGAGTATTTTTGAAGATGATATCAGCCGAGCTTCCGGCGTCGACTAATATCCTCGCGACATCCATATTCCGGATCGTCAGCTCAATAACGAGAAGATCGTTGAGAGGTTTGATCGAATCGATCGTTGCCCTTTTCTCGAACGAGATGACGTCGCCGTTTAGATTAGGCATGTTTTTTCCCGTTCGTTTTAGCGATTATTGTGTAAGAGAATCTGACCCCCCCCTCCCTCCTTCTAGCGCCAAGCTGTGGGAACCGAAATTCACACTGTCGATTTTCCGTCAAATATGGAAACTTATGAAGAAACCCTAATTTTCCCGAGGTCCTGGATCTCTGCGGAAATCACTAAAACAAACGAATTTAAAAGAATATGGATGAACAATGAAGAACAAAGGAATAAGAACTTGTATGAAAGCTTTTATTAAATGAAGAATCGACAACTGTTACAAGAAGAATTGAAGAACTTAGACGTCGAAACCTTCTAAGGATCTAGATTGCTATTCAAAACGCTAAGTCCTAAATTCCTAAGCTAGCAGACGTCTTTTTAGGTCTGATTTTCGTCCCTCCTCTCTTCCTTGCGACTCTGGCTTATATACCCCTTTCCCAAGCGACTCAATCTTTCCATTTTTCCCGGATCCAAGTTTTTCGGGAACTTTCCATTTCTGTCGATCCTTCCTTTTCTTTTGCGGAAATCTTCTATTTATCTTGAAACTTGCCTTTTATCTTCTATTTGCGAGTAGACCGTCAAAGCGCTATCGTATCTTCGGGTTTAATTTCGTTAACGTCGCGAGATGGGTTTTTATCGTGTTTTAGGACATTTCGGGCTGTTTTACGATAAAAACCGTTTTACGACTTTAACGAGACCGTTTCCTGATCCGATGCCGTTTTTTTACGATTCTCTCGACGTTTTTTATTTATAACGTGTTTTTTTATGATTTTAACGACAAATCTCGAATAAATCGTATAGTTTAGGCAATGTTCGGTGTTTCGTTTAACCGTTGCCGTTTTATACGATTTCCTCGAGTTCTTTCCGAGAAAGCGAAGTTTTACGGTTTTTATCGTAAAACTTGAATGATAGGTCGGATCGAGAAGGAACGGGAGACGTTTCGGCCGTGGTTCAGAATGCGACCGTGTCGAAAGACGTNATCGTATAGTTTAGGCAATGTTCGGTGTTTCGTTTAACCGTTGCCGTTTTATACGATTTCCTCGAGTTCTTTCCGAGAAAGCGAAGTTTTACGGTTTTTATCGTAAAACTTGAATGATAGGTCGGATCGAGAAGGAACGGGAGACGTTTCGGCCGTGGTTCAGAATGCGACCGTGTCGAAAGACGTAAGTTTTGAATCGGGGATGCGGGAGATCGAGGCGCGGGATATCCGAGAAGTCTTTAGTTCGCCCATCGGCGAACTAAGCCGGGCCAGATTAGTTCGCCGATGGGCGAACTAGTTGAGTGTATGTTAGTTCGCCCATAGGCGAACTAAGCCGGGCCGGCTTAGTTCGCCGATGGGCGAACTAGTTGAGGGACTCCTAGTTCGCCGATTGGCGAACTAGTCGAGTGACTCTTAGTTCGCCCATCGGTGAACTAAGTCAGGCCGGCTTAGTACGCCGATGGGCGAACTAGTTGAGTGACTCCTAGTTCGCCCATCGGCGAACTAAGCCGGGCCGGCTTAGTTCGCCGATGGGCGAACTAATGGAGTGTCTCCTAGTTCGCCCATGGGCGAACTAGTCGTGACTAGTTCGCGTTTTACGGCTGTTTCGGTTTTTTGCGGTTTCATAAAACGATTCTTCGAGTTTTATAAAATGTTTCTTCGAGTTTTATAAAACGATTCTCGAGCTTTATAAAACGATTCTTTGAGTTTTATAAAATGATTCTTCGAGTTTTATAAAACGATTCTCGAGTTTTATAAAACGATTCTTCGAGTTTTATAAAACGATTATCGAGTTTTATAAAATTACTTTTGCGGAAAGTAATGGTCCCCCTTTTACAGAAGTTATCGCAGACGTTGATTTCGAGATTACGGTTTTTGACACCAACATTCCATTTATTTCGATCTTTCCTTTTTTCCCGCGAAATCTTCTATTTATCCTCAAACTTGAAATTTATCTTCAAACTTGACATTTATCTTCATTCTGCGAGTAAATCGTTAAATCGTCGTCGTACCTTTGGGCTGGACTTCTTTAAAGTCACGAGTTGGCTTTTATCGCGTTTTAAGACTTTCCGAGCCGTTCTGCGATAAAATCGTTTTACGACTTTAAACGAGGTCGTTTCCTGATGTGAAGTCGTTTTTTTTAAATAAGTTTCTCGAGTTAATCGTAAATTTTGGCAATGTTCGATGTTTCGGTTAATCGTTGCCATTTTCTATGATTCACTGGAGGTTTTATTAAAAACACATTTTTTACGATTTCTCACAAAAATATCGAGTAAATCCTATAGTTAGGCAATGTTCGGTGTTTCGTTTAACCGTTGCCGTTTTATATGATTTCCTTGGGTTCTTTCGAGAAAACAAGACTTTATGGTTTTATTCGTAAAACTCGAACGATAGGACGGATTGAGACGAAACGAGAGATGTTTCGACCATGGTTCGGAACATGATCGTGCCAAAGGACGTACTCCTCTTTATGTTGGTTCTGACTTTCCTTTTTCGCTTCTGGGTCGAGTTTATCTTCAAGCAGAAATATTCCATTTTTTCAATCTTCATGATTATCTTTTGCAAACTTGACATCTTCTAGACTTGATACTTATCCTCTTCTGCGAGTAATAGATTAAACCATCATGTTATTCTTGGGCTACACTTTATCTAATCGTAAGTAGGCATGTATCGTGTTTTAGAACTTTTTGGCCCGTTTACAACTTTAAGCGTTTTTTTCGATCGTTTAAGAAATCATCTTTGATACAGCTCTGTTTTTATAAAACAGTTCAGTTTTCTTGTATAGCCAAGGAAACCTTGGTGATATGCAAAACACTGCCGTTTATACGATCAACTTGAACATATACGAAAAAACAATTCTTCGTGGTTTTTGTTGTAAAGTTCCAATGATAACTCCGATCAAAGACAAAAAAAGGGACAGTCTGATCGTGGTTCGGGTATGATAGAGCCAAGGGCTTCGGATGTCATGCGCCATTTGCTACCGGGCGAGATGGATGGCACGGTCCAATTCGCCCGGTGGTGAGTTTGACTGCATGCTCCAACTCGCTGATGTCACTCAAATGTTTAACCTAAGGAGTGATTTACTCTCTCAACTAAGAGGTTCAATCGCAGTACTTAGGGATCGAATCCACAAGGAACTAGAGTCACAAAAGATATAATCCTAAGTGATTAAGCTAGGTTGAAAAAGGTTTAAAACAGTAAATAAAATAAGTAGCAATGGTAAGTTGATAAGGAAAATAGGTTTTGGGTTTTGAAAACAATGAAGAGAAATAGTTAGATTCAAATTTACTATTCAGAAAATCAGGATTACAAATCTATGGATGTCTTAACTAATTGCTTGCAAATATATGAGAACTTCAGCCCTTAGACAAATCTATAGCTGTCACTAGTTAGACTCGTCCATTGATCTGATTGCCGACTGTATCGATCGATGTTGCTATCGCAGTGTCGATCGATATAAGCTGTCGTCGATCGATAACTCTAGAGGAGTATCGATCGATATTAAGTATCAGATCGGATCGAACTTTGTTCACCCGAGAATTTCTATCAGACCGGCTGTCGCATCGTGCCTTAATAGAGTCTGGGTTTAGCCAAATGATTTCAGGAAGATGACTATTAGNTAAGCTGTCGTCGATCGATAACTCTAGAGGAGTATCGATCGATATTAAGTATCAGATCGGATCGAACTTTGTTCACCCGAGAATTTCTATCAGACCGGCTGTCGCATCGTGCCTTAATAGAGTCTGGGTTTAGCCAAATGATTTCAGGAAGATGACTATTAGATTAGTCACTCCATAATCAATACTCTAGGTAGCAAGTCTAGAGTAAGCATTAGAGTTCATTTGGATAATGAATATAACAACTCAACAATCCATAGTTGGGGCTAATCCCTCATAACTATTTGAACCCCAAATCTAACATATTAATCTACTCAGACATAGCCAAGAGATTCATAGCAAAAGAATAAGAAGAAAAGAAAATGCTTTTATTGCTAAGTATAAAATAGAATACAAAACTTAGTTCAAAACTTCATATCTTTTAAGGCTCATAGGCATAGCTATAAATAGGGAGTACAATTAGGTTAAAAACTCGTCAGGGGCAGTCTTGTAATTTGGTGAGAACTTGGGCTTCAAGTTGGCCAAATAGATCTTGCTCATCCCGCTCTGTATCGATCGATGGTACATTGCGTACATCGATCGATGGAGTATCTCGACTTCAACTTCTACGAAGCATCATCGATCGATTACACATGGTGTGTATCGATCGATATGTATCTCTTATGTCGGATCTTCATAGTCATCTTGGAAAACTCTTAAGCACCAAAAGGCACCTAAATCATCACTTTACCACAAAATGCTCCTGAACCTGAAAACATACCTAATAGACTCCAAAAAAAATATAATTATAATAAAAACATATAGAAAATATGACCAAAAGCGAGTCAAAATCATGGTATATCACTCGCCCGGTGGCGAGTTGGACGTTGTGTAGCCAACTTTTTGTCATTGTTTTAGGTGTTTCGACGGTTTGATCTCTAATTTCTTGATTCAGAATTCTTTAGAAAATGTGCCAGGAAAGAATTCTTATAGAGAATCGACCTTCGAAGTTGATTTCGAGATAACCATTTTTGACCCCAACAAATACTCTTGCAAAGAGAGGTCGAGTTAAAGTATGGGGATCGAATCCACAAAGAGCGAAAGCATAAAATAGATTAGTATTATCTTAATGTTTAAGCTAGGTGATGTTTTTATAGTGGTTATCAGGTTTAAGTGACAAAAAAAATATATTTTTTTATATTTTTAATGCATATTTTATCAACTAATAATAATTAATTATAAATTTCAAAAAATTTAATTTCACTTATTGAATTTTTCTTAGTTTAGATTTATGGAAATAAAGATAATCACAAACAATTATGTATGTATTGTACATTTTCTTAATATGTGTGAGAGAGTATAAAAATTGTAAAAAAAAAAAAAAGAATTGATTCTAATCAATCTTTATTGCTTGATTATACGCCAACCAAAAAGGAACATTGGACATGATATTTTTTCTTTCACATGAAAATATGAACGACTCATAAAAATCATATATAAGTGAATTTGATTTTGTTTAAACATAGCTTCAATATTTATATATTCTTATTTGTTCAAGAGGAATATGCATTCATTGTGTATGTAAGAAAAATTGTGTGTCCATTAGTTATGTAAAAAAAGAAATATTTGGTTTAATAAGAGTATATCGATATTAGTTGATAAAAATATTATATGACAATGATTAGTGGGTTTTCACATTAATGTATGAAAAAGTATATCAACTGGACGTCACGCTAGTTCATCAAATATAATCATCATGAAAAAGTATATCAAACGCATTTCTAATATTAATGTTTATCAACTGGAACGATAAGCTATTCAAAGAAATTGATAGAGATCTATTGGAGTTAACCCGTTATGCAGAAAATGAATGTTAAATGTTAAACCTGGTTCTAAGCCAATAAACATATTATATTTCCATCTCAAAAAACATAGATGTTGAAAGCCATATCATAAGTCTAGGAAATATTTGTATGGTGGATGACTCTTAGACCTCTACAAATCAATTCAGTGGATGTGGTAGGGTTTGAAATGACAGTATAAGAAATAACCAGTTGATAGGCATGCACAATTCTAAAAAAGTAGAGTTTGCTTTGCACTTTGAATTGGAAGCACTGCGGTGGGCAATGGAGAATATGCTTCAACATTCGCCATGTGAGAGATTTGAGACTGACAGCAAAGAGATGATAGCGATGCTCAGAAATCCTTAAGACTGACCAAGCTTCTCGACGGAATTAGAAAAACTCATGACATTGCGAATTTGCTTCCCAGACTTCAAGATCTGTTCCTAGAACATAGAACGAGTTTTCTGATTCCTTGGCTATGAATGCTCCATCCTTTTATCGAGAACTTCTATATGTTGTTTACCCAGACCATGCTTTTATCCTTTTATCTATTCCGGTCTGGTTACCCATACCATCTTTTTATCCTTTTATCCTTTTATCTATTCCGATCTAGTTACCCAGATCATCTCAAGCTTGAATAATAGATCAGCCATGTGAATTGATTAGATACTGGCATATTGCATATTGCAAAATAAAATCCCAAATCGATGTCTTGGAGTACACTACGGATTCCATCCGCCATTTTGAACATAAAGATATAGAATTTCCAGAGAAAGTACAAAACCTTTGCATGCAAATTTGAAAGAAAATGAAAAGAATCTAAACATTGAATTGGTTTTTTTATTGTTACTATTCCTCCCAAACTACTTCGTAACCATTCCATTACAAAGCAAAAGTGGTTTCTTCATGGAGATACTGAAAATCGTGGGTACAATCCATTCCGAAATTCTCTCTCTGTACCAAAAATTACCATCAATCATCGACCGTGATGAGAATATTCAAGGAATTCAATTGTTTTTTCAATCGGGAAAATTTCTTAAAAATACACGAACTGATTTACATTTGCTAATTGTTGGGGTCAAAATCGGTACGACGGAATCAATGACCAAAACTTTCCGCAAAAATAAAAATACGTATTATACAACCCGAGAAGCCGTTTTATAGAATTCTAAAAAATTTCCAAACAAAGAAAATCCGCGGAAAACTTGGAAATTGTCATCTCAGAAGAACGAATGAAACAAACGCCGATTACACGATTGTCCGAGTTAGGCGCAAAACCACGAAAAACCGCATCCGCCATAAACCGCGAGCAGGTTCGACCAAACCAAGTTCAACGTACGACGAGCTGAACCAACCGGTTTTGCTCGCCGCACAGCGAACTGGTCGGTCCCGGACCATCTCGCCGTACAGTGAGCTGGTCACTTCACTAACAGCTCGCCTTATGGCGAGCTGAACCAACTCGGTTCGGCTCGATGTACGTCGAGCTAACTGTCCCGAGCCTCGACCTCCCACATCCTCGACTCAAGGAATACGTCCGTCAGCTCGATCGTGTTCTAAACCACAGTTGAAACGTCTCTCGTTTCGTCTCGATCCGTCCTATCGTTTGAGTTTTACGATAAAAATCATAAAGTCTTGTTTTCTCGAAAGAACTCAAGGAAATCGTATAAAACAGCAACGGTTAAACGAAACACCGAACATTGCCTAACTATACGATATACTCGAGATTTTTCTCGAAAATCGTAAAAAATGCATTTTTAATAGAACCTCGAGTAAATCGTAGAGAACGGTAACGATTAACCGAAACATCGAACATTGTCAAACTTTACGATTAACTCAAGAAACTTATTTTAAAACACAGTATCGCATCAGGAAACGATTTTGTATAAAGTCGTTAAACGATTTTTTCGTAAAACGGCTTGAAGAGTCCTAAAGCGCGATAAAAGCCTATCTCGCGACTTTAATGAAGTCTAGCCCGAGGATACGACGACGTTTTAACGATTTACTCGCAGAAAGAAGATAAATTTCAAATTTGAAGATAAATGTCAAGTTTGAGGATACATAGAAGATTTCCGCGGGAAAAAAGAAAAGATAAAGATAAATGGAAGATTCTCGATAAACTCGAATATGGGCAAAATGGAAGGACTAAACCGCCTAGGAAGGGAGTAAATAAGCAAGAGGCAGAGGACAGAAGCAAGGGACAAGTTTTCAGAGCTTTCACCACCAGAAACTTAGCACTTGGGGTTTTTTCCGTTTTTGTTATCGAGCTACGTCTCAATTAGGGTTTTAGTCTTAGACTGCTAGAGTTAGGGATCTCGCCGACGGCTCACGTAGCTAAGGCTTACTCCGGTTGTACTGTTCTTACGTAGATTCGGAATCAGACTATTTTCGTTCTCGATCTCGTTATTTACATCCTTA
Source organism: Eruca vesicaria subsp. sativa (assembly GCA_932364175.1). Lineage (NCBI taxonomy): Eukaryota > Viridiplantae > Streptophyta > Magnoliopsida > Brassicales > Brassicaceae > Eruca > Eruca vesicaria. The sequence continues at coordinate 126,622 of CAKOAT010068155.1, read as the reverse complement.
TTTCATATTTGTCGTTGTCTTGATTGTTCTTGTGCGGTTCCGTAAATAGCCGGGTCCTCTGAGAAATTAGCGTTTACTCTAAATTCCTATATTTACGTAATCTTTACAGTAGGTGAATTTCGGTTCCCACTGTTTGGCGATTGAAGTAGGGGGTCGGATCTATCTTACACTCAAGCTGCAGCACGTTCAATCAAGGAACGATGACTGGTGATCAACAAACTCGCGAAAGCGACAACGTTTACAATACACCACTGCAAGATGTGTCTGCGGCCAACGCTACAAACGCTAACGCCGAGACCATCGAAAAGATGCTCTCGGACTTTAACAAAAAATCGGAAGAGCAGGAAAAGCTCATTGGTTCACTCGCAAAACAGGTTGAAACCCTAACTGCGAAAACCAGAGCAATTCGCCCCCGCAGAACTACTAAGAGCCGGGGAAGGAGGCTCGATTTTGCGACTGCTATGGATCGCCCCTGAACTGAGCAGGGTAACTTAACGGAGAAAGACTCTGAAAAAGATAACCCTGGCGCGAAGCTAAACGAATCGGATAAATCTCCTACTCGCGAATACGAGACCAAGGAAGAAGGCGTCGAAAGGGTTAACCTGGAAACAAGCGACCAAGCCGACTCGTCAGGCGAGGACACGGACATCCATCCAAGGAGGAGGAAAACTCGCAGCCCTCTGCAAGAGTCTTCTCCCGAGCGTTCTCTTACTAGAGACGAGGAGGAGCTCTATTTTGCGCGACATGCAAAAACAGCCGAGGAACAATCTCCAGTTACTCTCAGCAAACGCCGACGAGGTCGGAAAACTGCTGGTGACCTAACTGAGATCCGCGATCTCCGCGACTACATCACTAAAACGGCTGCAGCTGTTAGAGCGATGAAATCTCAGATTCACCATGCTACCAGCGCCGCACCCGAAATCGATCGGCTACTATACGAAGATAGGAAAACGCCTTTTACGGCTTGCATCACCGAGGTCAAGCTACCCGATCCGGGGAAACTGAAGGTGCCAACCTATGACGGGACGGCTGATCTCAAAGCGCACCTGCAGGCCTTCCAGATTACAATGGGATGAGCCAAGCTCAAGGATCACGAAAAAGACGCAGGTTACTGCCGTCTTTTCGTCGAAAATCTAGAAGGAGCAGCGCTCGAGTCGTTCGCCAAACATAGGCAGAATTCAATCGGGAGTTTCCACCAGCTCGCTTCCGAATTCCTAAAGCAGTACTCGATGTTTATAAATCGGGAAACCTCCGACGCTGATCTCTGGAGCTTGTCGCAGAAGGAAGACGAATCCCTTCGTGACTTCATGAGCAGATTCAAACTCGTCATGGATAGGATTAGCGGAATAAGCGACAAAGCCGCCATCAACACACTCAGAAAATCGCTCTGGTTCAAGTTGAAGTTTCGAAAGTGGATAACTCTTGAAAAACCGCAGACGATCCAGGACGCGCTCCGCAAGGCTACAGATTACATAACCATCAAAGAGGAGACCAAAATACTGTCTGAAAAGTATAAGCCGGCGAAAGCGTCCACAAAGGACATCGCGTCCGAGCAGAAGCTGAAAAATAAAAACTCTCGTAACGACAAATTCAACCATCACGAGGGGCAGGACTTCCAAGGAGCACATAACTACGCCATAAACTCCGGATCGGAACAAGGGCGAACTATGGGAAACACGTGGTCAAGGAATCCGAACTACGACGAGAATTCCTTCTGTGATCTCCACCAAACCCATGGGCACTCTACCGTGAAATGCAAATTTCTTGGCGCCAGACTTGCCGCAAAATTGATCGCGGGAGAACTCTCCGAGATATTCAGCGTCAAGGATCTCATCCGTGATTCAGATCGCCCTTCGAAAAATGGCAGGAACTCACGAGCGGAATCTCCGCCTCAAGGGAACCAATTGGGCGAAAAACGCGGACGAAGACAAGATGAGAAAGGTAACGATGCTAACCGCCAAAAAAATCAATATGATCATCGGCGAATCGCAGTATTACAACGACACCATCTCGTCTATTAAATCTTACCAACAAAAAGCCGAAACCGGCTCGAGTTGGAAGGTACCATCGGATAACAGCCCAAAGGGGGTGATCTCTTTTAACGACGCAGAAACCGGCAGAATCGATCAACCACAGGCTGATCCCCTCGTCATTGACTTATTGATAAGCGACCTAGAAGTCGCTCGAATCCTGGTAGATACTGGAAGCACCGTCAACGTGATCTTCCGCAACACATAGGTACGCATGGGAATCGATCTATCGGAAGTCGAGCCGATACCAAAACCGTTGACTAGTTTCTCCGGCGAAACATCCATGACTCTAGGATCAATCCGACTACCGGTCGCAGCCAAAGAAGTGACGAAAATCGTCAACTTCGCGGTCGTCGATTCCCTAGCCATCTACAACGTGATGATGGGCACGGCTTGGATAAATTCCATGAAGGCGGTTCTTTCGACATATCACTTAGGCATCAAGTTTCAGACCCCTAAAGGAGTCGCAGCGATTTGGGGGTGCCAGAGACAATCGCGATCATGCTTTTTAGCCGAACATAAGCTAAAACAATTGGCGGTCGCGATTGTGAAACCAAAACGGGTGAAGTACACACCACCACCCGCAGAGAATGACCCAAAACCAGCAACGGCCGAGAAGCAACAAGCTTCCGCACCCATTGCTTCTACCCAACCGGAGGAGACGAACCCGGACCAAGACATCGACCCAGCGACTAAAGTGATCGAGGAGTCAGAACTACGAGATGGCTTGATTTTCGAAAGGAATACATAGGCAGTTTGCCTAAAGACGAGTTCAGCTATCTCCCTTTCCGAAATGGGGGGGGAGTGGGTGCGTATACGAGTATTTGTATACTTCCAAATTTTAAAACATTCGCTTTGTAATCAAAATTTTCAAACTTTTTAATAAAGGCAAAGTCAGAGTATTATAAAATATCTGCCACTATCGAAAAGCATAAGAACAAATTCCAAACATCCGGAAATTACTTCCGCAGTAACAACTACTTAATTGTTTCTACAAAACTTATACACCAAAATATTTTCGGAAAGAACCGGCGAGACGTCGCCTAAAGTCTTGGAAAAATATTTAACAAAAGTCCGTCCGAGACTATAAAAGTACAAACCCTCGGCGATTGGCCCCGTCGAGCATGCTAGCCTTCCTAAACAAACGCACCGACCCACTGGTCCGCATACATCCGACTAGGATAAAATAACGCACTATAAAAGAAATCCAAATTTTTTGTCAGCCTTTCGGGCAACTTAGAAATTGTTCCCGGTGAGATTCTCGGTTCAAACCATACGAATCGTATAAGCCGAGAACCTATTGCGGATTCTAAATCGGTATGGAATCAGGTTAAAATCACAACATGCAAAACGACAGCCGACTAGTCATCACATAGCCTCAATCCGAAAGTAAACCTAGGTCTTTCCCTAAACCCAGCACACTGGTCGCTAACGTCTCAAGGCATGAATCGAGATCCTAAAGGAATGTCTCTTCGCCCAGATCTAAACACTCGCAAAAATAGAAACATTCCGAATAAACGAACCGGACGATCTACACCAAGAGTTAGATGCGAGACGACAACTCGTATTCTTCCCTATACATCTAAAAAGAAACACAGATTTCATACTTAGAAAATATGTTTATTAAATTTTTTCATTCAAATACACACCGCCCAGCGGCAGGGATTCAAAGCCACCAATCGCCAGTCCAGGAAAAATACAGAAACATCATAAAAAAAGAACATCATACATCAAAATCATCGAACACGGACGCCGAGCTCTGGCCAACTTTAGTATCAATCAATGGTCGATCAACTTCGTCACACCCGTCCGGAATCTGATATACCATGATTTTGACCCGCTTTTGGTCATATTTTCTATATGTTTTTATTATAATTATCTATGTTTTGGAGTCTATTAGGTATGTTTTCAGGTTCAGGAGCATTTTGTGGTAAAGTGATGATTTAGGTGCCTTTTGGTGATTAAAGAAGAGTTTTCCAAGATGACTATGAAGATCCGACATAAGACATACATATCGATCGATGCACACCCTGTGTAATCGATCGATGACGCTTCCGTAGAAGTTGAAGTCGAGATACTCCATCGATCGATGTACGCAATGTACCATCGATCGATACAGAGCGTGATGAGCAAGATCTATTTGGCCAACTTGAAGCCCAAGTTCTCACCAAATTACAAGACTGCCCCTGACGAGTTTTTAACCTAATTGTACTCCCTATTTATAGCTATGCCTATGAGCCTTAAAAGATATGAAGTTTTGAACCAAGTTTTGTATTCTATTTTATACTTAGCAATAAAAGCATTTTA
>CAKOAT010068155.1:58234-109919 GCA_932364175.1 Eruca vesicaria subsp. sativa | reverse complement strand
ACTTCATGTTATGAAGGTTGAGCCTCTCGAAACATTCCTGGAGGTGTACGACGTGGTCTTGCTCTTTGAGCGATTTCACGAGCATATCGTCGATGTACACTTCCATTGTTTTTCCGAGTTGTTCGGAGAACATTCGGTTGACGAGTCATTGGTAAGTCGCGCCAGCGTTCTTTAGACCGAAAGGCATCACTTTGTAGCAGTAGGTTCCACGATCGGCTATGAATGCGGTTTTCTCCCGATCGTCGGGATTCATCATGATCTGATTGTATCCCGAGAAGGCGTCCATGAAAGATAAGAGTTTATTTCCCGCGGTTGCCGCGACTAAGCGGTCGATGTGCGGTAGCGGATAACTATCTTTCGGACACGCTTTATTGAGATCGGTGAAATCGACGCAGACTCGCCATTTTCCGTTCTTTTTCTTTACGACAACGGGATTGGCGAGCCAGTCAGGATATCAAACTTCTGTGATCGACCCTACTTTGAGGAGTCTGTCGACTTCGCTGTTGACCGCTTCGGCGCGTTCCGGCCCCAGCTTCCGTCTTTTTTGTTTGACGGGTTTGGATGTCGGGTCAACGTTGAGTTCATGACACGTGATGTTTATATCTATCCCTGGCATATCTTCCGCAGTCCAAGCGAACGTGTTCGAGTTTCGTTTTAGACATGTCAGGAGTTCGACTTTTAAGAACTCGCTCAGGTTTGCACCGACTTCGACACAGCGTTCTGGAAAATTCTCGTCGATGCATACCGAGATGACGGGTTCGCAGGTTGGCTCGCGCTTACCTTCCAAAGCCTCAGCCGCTCGCAACTGCCAGAAGAGTTCCGTTTTGTCTTGCTCTGGGGCGTTGTCGAGGATCATCGACTTCTTTTTCTTTTTGGAAGATATGTCGACCGACAGATTTTTTCTTTTTAAATCCGCGGCGTAGCAAACCTGCGAGGTTCGTCTATTTCCCCATATAGTCTCAATTCCGTTCGGAGTCGGGAACTTGAGACACATATGGTACGTCGACAGAATCGCTTGCATCGAATTCAACCACGGTGTCCCTACGATTGCGTTATAGGACATAGGTCGATCGACGACTTCGAACTCGACGTTTTTCACTATGCTCCCGGCGCGAACTGCCAAGTTGATCGTTCCGAGGGTCATAGTGATTTTTCCCGAGAGTCCCACTAGCGGGCTTACGTTTTCCGCGATTTCAAATAGATCGATTTTCATTCTCTCGAGAGAATTTTTGAAGATGATATCAGCCGAGCTTCCGGTATCGACTAATATTCTCGCGACATCCATATTCCGGATCGTCAGCTCAATAACGAGAAGATCGTTGAGAGGTTTGACCGAATCGATCGTTGCTCTTTTCTCGAACGAGATGACGTCGCCGTTCAGATTAGGCATGTTATTTCTCGTCCGTTTTAGCGACTATTGTGTAAGAGAATCCGAACCCCCCCCCCCCTCCTTCTAGCGCCAAACTGTGGGAACCGAAATCCACACTGTCAATTTTCCGTCAAATATGGAAACTTAGGGTGAAACCCTAATTTTCCCGAGGTCCTGGATCTCTGCGAAAATCACTAAAACAAACGAGTTTAAAAGAATAAGGATGAACAATGAAGAATAAAGAGTAAGAATTTGAATGAGAGTTTTTATTGAGTTAGAATCGACAACTGTTACAAGAAGAATTGAAGAACTTAGACGTCGAAACGTTCTAAGGATCTGAATTGCTAGTCTAAACGCTAAGTCTTAATTTCCTAAGCTAACAGCCGTCTTTTCTAGGTCTGATTTCGTCCCCTCCTTCTGCCCTGCGCCTCTGGTTTATATACTCCTTGCCTTGACGGTTCGATCTTTCCATTTTGCCGGGTTTGAGTATTTCGGGAATCTTCCACTTTTCTCGATCCTTCCTTTTCTTCCGCGGAAATATTCTATTTATCTTCAAACTTGCCTTTATTTTCTTTCTGCGAGTAAACCGTCAAACGTTATCAAATCTGCGGGTTAGATTCCGTTGAAATCGCGAGATGGGTTTTTATCGCGTTTTAGATCCTTCCGGGCCGTTTTGCGATAAAAAACTGTTTTCCGACTTTTACGGGACCGTTTCCTGATCTGACGTCGTTTTTAATAAATTTCTCGAGTTAATCGCAAAGTTTTACGATTTACTCGACTTTTTATTAAAAACACGTTTTTTACGACTTACTCGGCGTTTTTTTATTAAAAACGCGTTTTTATGATTTTAACGAGGAATCTCGAATAAATCGTATAGTTTAGGCAATGTTCGGTGTTTCGTTTAACCGTTGCCGTTTTATATGATTTCCTTGAATTCTTTCCGAGAAAGCGAAGTTTTACGGTTTTTATCGTAAAACTCGAACGGTAAGTCGGATCGAGATGGAACAGGAGACGTTTTAGCCGTAGTTTAGAATGCAATTGTGTCGAAAGACGTAAGTTTTGAATCACGGATGCGGGAAATCGAGGCGCGGGATGTCCGAGAAGTTTTTAGTTCGCCCATCGGCGAACTAGTGGGGTGATTTTTAGTTCGCCGAGGGGCGAACTAGTGGAGTGTCCTTAGTTCGCCGATGGGCGAATTAGTGGAGTATCCTTAGTTCGCCCATCGGCGAACTAAGCCGGGCCGGCTTAGTTCGCCGATGGGCGAACTAGTCGTGACTAGTTCGCGTTCGCGTTTACGGCTTTTTCGGTTTTTTGCGATTTCGTAAAACGATTCTCGAATTTTATAAAACGATTCTTCGAGTTTTATAAAATGATTCTTCGAGTTTTATAAAATGATTCTCGAGTTTTATAAAATGATTCTCGAGTTTTATAAAACGATTCTCGAGTTTTATAAAACGATTCTTCGAGTTTTATAAAAGGATTCTCGAGCTTTATAAAACCATTCTCGAGTTTTATAAAACGATTCTCGAGTTTTATAAAACGATTCTCGAGTTTTATAAAACGATTCTCGAGTTTTATAAAACGATTCTCGAGTTTTATAAAACGATTTTCGAGTTTTATAAAACGATTCTCGAGTTTTATAAAACGATTCTCGAGTTTTATAAAACGATTCTCTAGTTTTATAAAACGATTCTCGACTTTTATAAAACGATTCTAAGTTTTATAAAATCACTTTTGCGGAAAGTAATGATCTCCCTTTTACAGAAGCTATCGAAGACGTTGATTTCGAGAGTACGGTTTTTGACACCAACATCCCTTATGATGTATATGCTGATATTGCTATTTTGCTTCAGCGCTTTGCTCCAGAAACCCTTATCATCCTCCCAATTATTGAAGTCTATGTCTGGTTCTTCTTTGAACTTCAACCCAGTGACAGCATGAAATTCTTGCATGGAGAACCTTAGCGCCTGTTTGCAAACTCAAACCACAACTCGTGAAGCTCGGAAACCTTGAGCTGTTTGCATATAAAGCTGTGAATGATCTTCCCTGAGTAAATGAGTTTGTTGTCTACAATTGCTAGAATCGGACCGAAGACAGAGTCTTTCAAAACTTCTTCATACTCATCCTTAAGAAAATCCTTCAACAATGCAAGCATCGTACGTCTACATGTATTGTTGATCTTATCAATTCGAATCTCAGCTCCTTCTTCACCGACCGTGAGCTGGTGATATCGCCTCTTTCTTCTCCGTCGGGAGCAACGGTTTTGTCTTCTGTTTTTCATTAAAGCAGCTGAAGGTTTTTTTTGGTTTTGTTAGCCAAGAGAGTTCTCGACACAAGTAATAAATCTCCCCTTTGGTAATGTAAAAATTTTATTTAAAAAACATTTACAAAATAATTAACATTTAATTAGGAAAATTTCAATAGAATAAGGACAAAAGGAGGTATTCATTATTCTGTATTATAGGGACAAAGATCCTAAATTTTGTTCCAAGGGGACAATAGTATAGATATTTCATCCCTTTTTTTGGCAATTTTCCCTTTTGTTAATATCCTTTCCGTGCGTATTTTGGGAGGAATATATGTTGCAAGGGCAAGAGATGTTGGTGTGAATAGCATAATGTTGTATCCTAAAGTTCCAGATACGTTAAAGGTTTCAGCACTTTCTTCTTCTTTATAATCAACCCACATGAAGTTCACATACAATAATAAAATTAATCTTTCTTTTAGTCTCCAACAGGAGAAGAGGCGTTCAACGACAATGGTCTAGTGCAACGACAATGGTCTAGTGGAACGAACAGTTGGGGCCTGTTTATTTCTCCATTTGTCATCTCCATCCAACTACTCCATCTAGATGTTCCATCCAGATGATCCATTTAGATTATAGATGATGTTTGTTTCTCCATCCAAATGAGCCATCTGAATGACTCATCTAGATGGATTTCATGTTCGTTTCTTTTTTTCTATTTCCATCCAAATAGATTTAACAAACAAATTACAAATATACCCTTATTTGATTTAATCATATGTTTGATAAAATTTTTAACTATACTAATTTATTATTTAATCTAAAATATACATTGAAAATTTTTTTGATAAGAAAACATGTTTTAGCGGAAAATATGTTTATTGATTTTGGCAGAAAAACATCATTTTTTGGTTTTGGCGGAAAAAACGTTTTCAGTTTTGGCGGAAAAAAAACGTTTTCGGTTTTGGCGGGAAAAAATATTTTCGGTTTTGGTGGGAAAAAAACATTTTCGGTTTTGGCGGGAAAAACGTGTGTTTCGGGTTTGGCGGGAAATGCGTGTTTTTCGGGTTTGACGAAAAATGCGTTTTTGGATTTGACGAAAGAAAACGTTTTACGATTTTGGCGGAAAAATGTGTTTTCAGGTTTAGCGGTTAAAACCGTGTTTTGGGATTTGACGGAAAAACGCATTTTTCGGTTTTGACGGAAAAACGAGTTTTTCGGTTATGGCCAGAAAATGCGTTTTTCAGATTTGGCGGGAAAAACGTGTTTTGGGTTGGGCGGGAAAAACGCATTTTTCAAGTTTGGCGGGAAAACGCATTTTCGGGTTTGGCTGGAAAACGCGTTTTTAGGTTTGGCGGGAAAAACACATTTTCCGGGTTTGGCTGGAAAAACGCGTTTTTGGGTTTGGTGGAAAAATGCATTTTTCGGGTTTGGTGGAAAAACGTATTTTTCGGATTTGGCAGGAAAAATGATGTTTTCTCATTTTTTTCATCACTTAGAAAATAATATTAAGTTTAGGTTTGTAGTTTGTGAATTATATTAAAGGTATAATAGACATTATACCATTTTGACAAAACCATTTCCATTCAAATTGTCCAAATTTATCCATTCAAATGGACTTAAAAATTAAGCCTATAATTTCAAAAGTCATTCCTATGAATCATCCAAATGATTTGTACTTTTAATGTCCAAACGAACAAAACTTTCATTTCCATCTAGATGGCTCATCTGAATGGAGAAACGAACAGCCCCTTGGTCTTCCCAAGGATAGATTCTCTGATCTCGTAAGATACATGTATTTATGTCCTATTTGCTCACTAGGTAGAAGAAGTGGTCCTTAACATGATTTTGTTTCTTTTCTTTTAATTTCAAAAGGTTATTTACACTGATGTCAATTTTGACGAGTACTCTTCCAGTGGCCATGGTGGGATCATAAGAGAAGATGGTAAGAAATGTTTTTTTGTATTTCTTATATTTTGTTAAATAAAACAAGACCTTTTCCGTAGTAACTTCGGAACGATTCATCTGTCTTACAGGTGTGATATTGAACGATGAAACAATTCACCAACTGCGCAAACAAGCAGTTTCTCAGGCTCGAACTGGAGCAGATGTTGTTTGAAACAGTGAGATGTTAGATGGTCGTGTTGGTGAGGTTCGTGCAGCTCTGGATGCAAAGGGGTTTCACCATGTTTTCCATCATGTCATACTCTGCCAAGTAAAGTACTACTTGAAATTTCATCTTACTTTATTTTTTTCTGATTAATTCCAGTCTAATCAACTGTCGTTACTTTACCAACAGGTATACAAGTTCATTGTATGGCCGTTTTCGCAAAGTGCAATTGGACAAGAAAACGTAAAACCACTATAGTCTTGATCGTTTGCTTTTTTTTTTGCCTTGACATGTTATCAGTATATATTTCCTATTGAAACCAAAATCTTTATTATTTAAAAGTATTACTAATCATAAACGCACACACTAGAAACTTTGTTTGCATTTAGTATTTTCGTTTACACTTTGCTAATATGCTTCAGTAAAATACATAAAATAAATTGTGTTTTTGTTTACACGATTTGTGTTTAAAATCTGTAAATGTTATAGATCAGCATTGTTTTTACATGTAAATCAGTTTACTCAGATTAAGGGCGGTTGAAACCACTACATCATAAATGGATAATTTTGTCTTGTGTGTGCATTTATTATGTTACTTTGCTATGCTTGCCCTACTAATTGATTTGTTATCTATTATATTAAAAGAGAAGTCATGACTCGCTTCATGTATGATTAATTAGTTTGGACTATTCTTAGAAATTTTATAAAATTTTATATAACATCATTATAATATCTTTTCATATCTTTAATTTTTATTTGAAATACAAATAAATAGCTTTAAGAAAATTCTAACAAATCTTTTAATTATTTTTAGAATCTTTTCAAGATATAGTTTCAAAAATTATTTGATTAAAATTTTAATTATCATAAAATATAATTAAAATTTTAATTCACTTTTTATTTATAAACAAAAAAAATTAAATCATGTAAAATACTTTTAATAATATCCCAAAATTTTGTTTATGTATTATGTAGGTCCAACTTAATTTACTTTTTACACATATTTCAAATTTAGAAATAAAACAAAATATATAAATTAGTAATGTTACATAATAATTTTTTTAAAAAATTGTTACAAAAATAAAAATTTATAAATTTTATATTACTAATATTATGAGCCACATAAATATCATTATAAAATTGGATAGTATTCAGAATCATATTATACTTCTTTATTGAAAATATTTACACTCTCTATTTCTTAATATATGATGTTTTGGATCATTACAAAAAACTTTAAGAAATTTACATTTTTCTACAAAAGTACTTTTAAAGAAATCATTTCACCAGTTATTAAAAAGACACTAAAATTTATTGGTTGAATAGTTTCCAATAATGTTAAAGATAACCTTAAAACCTAAAAATATACCTTAAAATCTCAAAACATTTTATATTTTGAAACAAAAGAAATCTTTTAAAACATCATCTAATTTAAAACAGAAAGAATATGATATAATTTCAAATATTTTCGTATTAAAATACTCACACGGTTGTGTGGATCAAGATCTAGTTGTGGTTAAATTTGAGTAACTATAAGTTATCAGATAAGCCCAGCAAATTCTAGAGAGACATTGATGGAAGCACGAGAAGACGAAGCTGAAGGAGTAGATATCCTAATGGTGAAGCCAGCGCTTCCTTCCCTCGATATCATACCCATTGGAGCTTGCCAGGTTTCTGGTGAGTACTCAATGATAAAAGCCGCAGGACTTCTGAAGATGATCGATGAGGAAAAAGTTATGATGGAGTCATTGATTTGCTCTTCCAGCTGCTACAATACTATGCGGCGAGAATAAAAAAAAGTTCTTTCAACTAGTCATCCTTAAGTTGCGTTTGCATTCGTTTTATGTTTATTATATATATCCACAACCAGAATTGCACGTACACCTTGAAAAACTGTTGTAAGAATAAAAAATGTACTTTTTACACATATACGCAAACTCAGAAATGGACTAGACATCTTTCATGATCTGTTGCTTCCATTCACTGAAATTTATCTTGTATTATTAATATTTTCATGTATCTTTACAACATATTCCATAAGGACCCAGAAATATCCCACTTCAAACGAACTATATTGTTTTCATCATTACGTAAAGCTGGTGGCGACGCAGAGGCGGACCTACTGGCTACGTATGCATGCTTGCGAATTACTATGCGGTATCTTTTCATATATTTTAAATGCAATTTCTTCCCCAAACCTTAATTTATCGACTATTTCAACGTTTAAATGATCATCATTTGACGTTACTCGTGATTCGTTACCTCACTTGCAAGCTAAGAATTAAATATGGAAGTTGAATTTACCAAGATAAATCTCAGATCAATCCTTAAACTGATACAAACTCTTATGTGTTGTGTGACGGAAAAAGTGAAATTAATATCCCGCGCAGTCCAAAACACTTTGTAATCTTCCTCGTCTGTATGCTTTCGAATTCTGCATTTTTCTTCTTGGATTCTGAGAATTGTCAACCTTGCGTTATCTTCAGTTGACGTTACTGTTCTTTGTTTCATTTGCAAGCTAGGAATCAAATATGAATGATCTGTTGTGACTTGTGAGTATCATAAAGCTTAATTAATCGTGGTGAGTTTAGCCTACCAGCTTCGTAGCATATACACTTTCCAATTAATCCCATATAGAATCAAAATCCCGAAAAAGTTTACCGAAATGACATTATATAGATATAAAGATCACTACTTATGCAATATATGCGGTCTACACGTTTAAAATAAAAAGTTAACAAACACTGTAGACACAAAGATGGATAATAATTTTATGCAACACCTAAACAAAATCACCCAAAAAAAAGTTGGGTAGATTGTCTTTATTCTTATGAACATTTATCATTTAAGTATCTTTCAGCCACGGCGGCATGAACAGCGGCTCCAATAGGTAAACTATCTTCATCAATCATGAAATGCGGTGAATGACCAATGTGGACTGATCCAACTTCCTCATTTCTTATGCCAATGAAGTAGAATGCGGCCGGGATGACCTCTGAGTAGAATGCAAAATCTTCTGCTCCCATCACTTGTGGAGCCACCGCAAAGTTGTTGTCTCCCAACAAATCAACGGTGACTTTTTTCAAGTGTTTGTACATTCTGTCATCGTTTGTGGTTGGCGGGTAGATTGCGTTCTGCTCCTCAAAGAAATTCAGTGTCGCTGTGCAACCGAAAACCCCGACCTGTTCCACTAGTACCTGCGTTACAAAAAAGGCATCTTTTAAATATGGTAATGCAATACTAGTAGCATGATATCCATATAGGATATATCTGCATTATCCACTTCAATATCGACCTATTTATACACATATCAAATTAATAAATCTATGAGTTACTTTCTGTAAAGGTAAAGTCTCAAATTTTTATTGACATTTTAAAACATAGTTTGGTTACTTGATGTGCTCCCTCCCGGTTTATATCCTATGGGGTAATCCCTTTTTTTATCAACCAAAGATTAATAAAACAGAAAGAGTTTAAGGCTAGACGCACAATGAGTTACACAGAGCAGACTTTGCTACACGATCTGCTGGCCCATTAAGGTCCTTTGAGATGAAAGTAAAAAAAAACAGAAAGAGAAACATGACGATAGGGTTTTGATATCCGAAAGGATTCTGTGGAAATCATTTGGTTTTGAGATCGAAACTATGGCTCTAATGAGCACAAGAGAGTCTGAACGAAGCCAGATGTTGGTGTAGCCAAGATGAATGGCATGAGAGAGAGCTGCTCGAATTGCTAAGCCTTCTGCAAAGAGAGCCGAAGCACATGCAATTGCGATTGGAAGCTTGGAATCAGGGGGGCATCGTGATTTATGAAGATCCATCCAAGTACTGTTTGATTTGTGGTCGGATTCCATGCTGCATCTGTGTTACATATGATTGTGCCCAGCGGTAGCGTCGGGGGTTGTGTGAGGGCCGAGGGAAGGGGATGGCTTGTCAGTCCTCTCAAAACTGTTTGAGCCCGAATCCATCCGTGGGCGTTTGAGATTTCTCTAGTGATCACCTCCTTTGGTGAGGAATATGGTGCTTCAAAAAGGAGTTGGTTGCGAGTAGTCCAAAGTGCCCATATAACTCAGGAGAAGATGGTGCTTGAGACTCCGGTTGGTGGGAGGCTTTTCCAGCGGTTTGCAGCCTCAGGAGAAGTGGCAAAATATACACATGACATGGAGCAGAAAGGTATTTCTAAGGGGCTTAGGTCCCATACTTGGGAGGTGAAACTGCAGTTAAGGAATAGGTGATCAACTGTCTCTGTTTCTCCACAGTGAACACAAATATCGAATCCCCTCTTGAGGAGATTGTCTCCCATTGGGATTGCGTTGTGTAGGATTTTTCGGATGAGGAATTTGTAAGGGGCAAGCGGCTTGCCAGACATATTTATTCCACTTTGTGGAGGTAACTGCTAGTGGTTGGTTTGGTCTGTTAAGTGATGTCTCAGAGGCAGCTGTGTATCCTGACTTTGCTGAATCGGAGCCTGAGGTGGAAGGGTACCAAACATAGGAGTCTTGAGCACCCGTGACACTCGGTCGAATCAGCAGAATATCGTCCAGTAAATCTGGTAAGATTTCTCTTATCTTTTGTGTATTCCAATTCACAGATCCTTTCAAGATTAGATCAGCAACAACCATATCCTTTGGTTGTTTTGCATTTAGTTCAATTATACTAAACTAGTTATGGTTTCTTTTCAAACAAAGGCTATATTAACTAAACTACAAAGATTCTGAATCTAAGAGCTAACTTGGTGAAATCGAATAAACATACAACATAGCCCAAGAGTAAGTCCACCTCGTGCAAACTAGTTTGTGTCAATCTTTGTTTTGTCTTGTAGAGCTGGGTTAGTAAGTGGTCTTTCAAAACATTAATGGGACATCATTTCATAGAGCTCCATTTTAAAAAAATATATATTATTGTATGTTATTATCTAGATATAAAATAAACAGTAAAAATTATGATTTACAAATATTGATAAATATTAAATAATATATAAATATTTTATTTTGAACAAAGTCAGGATTACTATGTGTATGATAAACAAATCAGGTAAACACATATTTCTTCGAGTGAGTTTAATATATAACTAGACTTTGATCCATGCATCCAGACGGATGTAATTTTTCTGTAATAATAAATAATTTTTATATATGTATATTAATATTGTAGATAAATAGCATTTACCATATTACATATCTATTTTATATGACATATCTACACATGACATTCTTATCGTTTGTAATTTTTAAAAAATATATTTAACTCATTTAGTTGTTTGTTTATATGAATGTATTTGTATATTGTAAAAGTTTGGAATATAAACTAAAACCAATATATAAGATCATTTATATAGGATATATTAGATATTAGGTTACCTAACCATTCATCTTCACATAAATATACTTAACATTTGAGTACAATTTCTATATTTGAGAGTTTAAACTTAACATTAACATGACATATAAGTTTTATATTAAAATTATTGTTTTAACCGTAAATGTAAATATTTTATTTAGATATGTATAGCTGCTATGTGTTATTATTTAGATATCTATATATGAATATGTATGTTATTATTTAGATATGTATAGGTATAGAGCTCCTTTTTATTTTGAAAAAAACTATATATATGTATAAGTATGTTATTATTTAGATAAAAATAAATAGTAAAATTATGATTTATAAATATTTATAATATCAATAAATACTAAATAATATATAAATATTGTATTTTGAATAGAGTCAGGATTAGCAATATGTATAAGATAAGCAAATCAGGTAAACACATATTTCTCTGATTGAGTTATATAATATTTGGGTTTCGATTCAGTTTGAACAACAAAAATAAACTGCATTTTCAATGGATCTAAATTTCGTTGGGCTCTGTTATGAAAATGTTGGAACTTTTGAGTCCATGATTTTGTACCGGATCAAGGCATATGCAATTCAGAACTAAGAAAATAAAAATTGCAAAAGAAACCAAAATTATAATCCAAGTGATTATACGATACGCACCTCTCGAATCCGCTTCATAAGATAGTAGAAGCTTGAGTTGGAAAAAGCTCTGAAAGTGCCCCCAAGAACCACCGTATCCGGCACCACGTTGAGACTGTGACCGCCATCAAACGAAGTCACCGACACAACCTAAAATTCGATAAAGTACTAATCAGAATTTCACTTTTGAAAATAATCAAATATCATGCAGTGTCGTTTCAGAAGCACCTGTGCATCAAGAGGACTAGCTTCACGTGATACAATGCCTTGAAGGCTTATGACGGCGGAAGAAGCTGCGAGAATAAGATCAGCAGAGCTGCCGATCTCTTCCGAAGTAATGATTGCCCGGAAAAATCCACATCCGGCGAGCAGAGGACCGCTCCTAGATCCAATGACACCCGTTGGATGCTCGTGGGACACATGGACTGCAAAGATAGCCTCTACGTCATCCAAGGCTCCATCTTCAATCATCTTCTTGGCACCGTTTCCGGCTTCTTCTGCCGGTTGGAATAGTAGAACCACTGTTCCCTTTAAAATTCAGTACGACCAATGTTCTTCATAGGTTATATGATGCAACAAATGTCATAGTATAACTATTAATTAAAATAACTTTGTGATAATATATAGTTTATTTTTTTTAACAAATTTTAAACTATTACGGTAGACCCGTTTAATTGTGTAGTATTTGATTGAATTTGGATGGATGCTTCCCCTTATCTTTAAAAACAAGTCATCATAGCAAACACACGCACTGACCACCACTCACAAGTCGGAATAGATATACAATCCACTCTTAAATATCATTTAAACAAAACAGTTTAAAATGTAAGTTATGCGATTTTGTAATGAACCAACTAATGTTTTTTCTTAGTTTTGTTCGAAACCAATAAACTAATTAATATTATAAGAGTCTCATGAAGTACCTTGAGAAGATGTTCACGAGACTTAAGAATTTGAGCAGCGCCAAGAAGCATAGTGACATGTGCATCATGACCACAAGCATGCATTTTGCCTGCCACTTTGCTTTTGTGTTTCCATTCCACTGCTTCCTATTTTACATGACCACAACAGCGTTAGTTCTGTTAATAAATAAAAAGGTAGGAAAGCACTAAGAGATATCTCTAACCATTACATATCAACCACATAATCTATCATCATCATATCTCATGTGAGACAGCTAACAATTAAAAAAACACAATATTTCCTAAAATGGTATATTGCACATGGTCACACGGAACAAAGAATGTAAATTGCATTATTTCTATATCTTTAACTTTTCATACGAAAAATTTAGCTAAAAACTTACAAGTACTATTAACCAGAAAGCATATACAAAAGTCCTGTCGTTCAATGACTATGATTTAGAGTTTTCTTTTGTCAGATGATAATATCCTAAAATACTTGTCACTAATTTCAGCATAATTTTGTTCGACATAATTAAATAAATTTCGGTGATTTTAATATATATCATGTTTTAATATATACTATAGCTTGATTCATACACCCGTATGAATGTTTGTTTTTACTTCGTATAATAAATATTTATTTGTTAATATTTATTTGTTACAAAAAAAATTCAATTCCACTTAAATGAAAATCTTAGAAAATGAGAGTAACTCTATTTTTGGCTTTTTTTAAGCTATTTGTGACAACAAATCAAATGCATATTGTTTCACCCAAGCATTTCCTATTTTGTGCACATATCTATCTATACACAATAAACTAAAATATTAGATTTTAAACATTTTTTTTTTCTCTTTACAAGGGAAAGTTTTGTTTACCTGAATAGGAAGGGCATCCATATCAGCCCGAACAGCTACAAAAGGGGGCCCACCGGATCCGATCCAAGCCCGAATACCCGTTTTAGCTAACGGATACTTGTACCGAATACCCAAACTATCCAGCTCGGTCCGAACGAGTCTACTCGTCTCATACTCCTCAAACGCAAGCTCCGGGTTTTCATGAATTGTTCTCCTCACGCGTTTGAGCCACGCCACGTTCTCCTGCTCCTGAGCCAGCCGGAGAATCTCATCGGAACAGACTTGGGTCCAGAGTCGACACTCATCTGATCCGACCCGACTTGGTATACTAGACGACTGGTTTTTAACCGGCGTTGTCCGTGGAAAGGTGTTTGGAAATTTGACTTCGATGAAAGGTAAATCGGTGGCGATGTTGCGAGAGAAGATTGTTATGGCTAGAGAGATGAAAAGAAGGTTGAGTTTTTGGAGACTGTCCATAACTTGTTGTTCTGTAGTATTTTTTAGAGAGAGAAGAGACAGAGAGATGAAGAGACAGAGTTTGTGATTTGGGAATTGGGCATGTGGGGGATAAAAAGAGTAAGAGAGAGAGAAACGGAAACTGAGCAGAGGGAGGGAGAGATTTTGACATGTGGGGATAAGTAAGAAATGTAAGAGAGAATTAGTCACGTGGGTTAATTAGACGTCGAATCGTAACGGCTGGATGGACCCACTGCTTTAACAAGGAGAATTCTTCAGACTTTTTTCACCGACTCTTTAGTTTTGACACGCCTCTTTGACCTGATTTCATCACATCCTTTTTGTTGTTATGTTGGACGGTGAGTATTGGCTACGATGGGCACAAGAGTATGGGGTATTTTTGATATACTTAGTACTGGACTTGGTTTATACGAGTAGTTGTATTTAGTTTGTTAAAAACAAATACTTGTAATTTTAAATATTTACAAAAAATTGTTGGATTTAAAAGTTACTTAACTTGTTTTATTATTTGTTACTCGTAAATTATTTACAAATTCATTCATAATTATTGGTAAATTATTTGATAATTCATTAAAATTTAAATTTAAAGAAAATTTAGTATATAAATAATATGTCATTATTTTCTTGTATTTATATCATTCGAAAAATACACTATGTAAGAAAGAGAAAATTTCAAAATGCTTATATATATATATATATATATATATATATATATAGCACTTATGTTTTAGTTAATTTTATTAATATTTAATATTTATTTTGTACTTACAAGTAGTTTAAATAGATTATTTAATACTTAATTTGATGAGAAGAAATACTAATATTTAAAGATTTTGTATCTATCAAGTAGTTAATAAGAAGTAAAAAACGAGTAATTGTGATCATCAATAAAATGTAATAAATAAATTTTAATTAACTAATAAAATGGATATCAAGTATTTAGTAAACCAAAATGATATATAATAAATAATAAGACAAGTAGATGATAATAAGTAACAAACCAAGTATTTATGAAAATGAATTTGACACTTGACTTGTACTTGCGAGTAATAAAATCTGTTTACTTGTTACTCGATTTAATTATAACAAGTACTTGTTTTTTCAAACTGAGCTGAGTCAAGTAGCAAATACAAACCGGATATCAAGTATTTGTGCCTAGTCCTAGTATTGGCTGTAGACACGAGTTTTATATATTTAACCAAAGAGTGGATGTTCTTACCTCCTTGGCAAGAAAGTCTGAATGGATGTTCTTGGACCTCACTACCTCAGTATACGAGATAAAACCTGAAAAATTGTCTCGTGAAAGAGAAAATGAGACTAGTACTAGCAATCTGCTGAAGAAAATCTAATTTTACTACAAATTTACTATCATTTTTTTTTCAAATTTATCTTTAACAGATGATTATTTTCAGAAATACTATAAATTTGTGATGAAAATGACTAAACTAATCTTTATAAATTGCGTTGGCTTTACATAGCCCAATTTCTGGTTATGAGAGATAGAAACGACAAATCTATCACAAAAATGTTAACATACAATTGTTTAAGGTGATAAAGGGTACTCTCCAATGTCATAATATTTGCTCTTCAATGCAGGGCCGGGCCTGACTTATTGGAGGCCCCATTCCAATTTTTTTTAGAATTTTGTTTTTATAGTTATAAGACTATATATGAAGAAACTATTTAAAAAAATTAAAAATAAAAATCATATGTACAGAAAAATATATAGATAACTTCTTTTTAAATTATATATAGTAATATATATATTAACTTTTTATGTATCTTATATATAGATTAATATATAGAAATAATTGTTTTTCAAAAAAATTGGGGGCCCTTATAAGGTTGGGGCCCCATTCAAATGTTTGTCATGTATGGGCTCAGAGGGTGGTCTGGCGATTATTGTCGGATAGGCAAACACTTACAAGTTTCTCGTCTTCACCTCCAGTTTCGAAGTTGAGTCTTATTTGGTTCGTCTGGGTTGCATGTGTGTTATACCGAGCCTGTCATCTCCGTGGAACTTTTCTGAATGTTCGTTCCCAATAATTCCAACCAATGTGAGGGATTGAGTATATATCCAAATAAATTTGTTGTTTTCTGATCAGAAAATTTGGGATCCGGGTATACCACATTCACATGGAAAAGAAAGAATCAAAACAAGAGAAGATAAGGTGTTTTTGGTTTCAAAGCAAAAGAATTTCAATTCCATAAATAGTTATAAGAAAAACATGTTATATCTCTTGCAACGAGAGTGTTCTCGTGGATTGTGATCTAACAAATGGATCACATTCACAATATACTTATAAATAAGTGACTTTCACTCACAAAGCCACAAGATAAATCATACAAGTCCAAGAACGACAAATGAAGAAGTCTAGTGAGTCAGCTTATCTATTGGGGTCAAAAACGGTCATCTCAAAATTAATGGCTAGGATTACTACTTAGGAAGATCCCTCTCGAAAGACCTTTCAGAAACACGACAAGCGAAGATATGCAAAGTCCGGTCACCATATGGTGACCGGTACGGGCTAATCCTGGTCACCATATGGCGACCGGTCCAACATGTGACTCGGTAGCCATATGGCGCCATATGGTGATCGGTTGAGCCCAATCCCAGTCGCCATATGGCAACCGGTCCAGCACGGGATTCGGTCGCCATATGGTGACCGGTTGAGCCCGATCCTGGTCGCCATATGGTAACCAATTGAGCCCAATCCCAGTCGCCATATGGGGACCGGTCCAGCACAAGACTCGGTCGCAATATGGAGATTGGTTGAGCCCAATAACGGCCGCCATATGTTGACCGGTCAGCACGGGACTCGGTCGCCATATAGTGTCTGGTTAAGCCCAATCCTTGTCGCCATATGGCAATTATTCTAGCACGAGACTCGGTCACCATATGTCGACCGGCTTGACCAATCCTGGTCGCCATATGGCGACCGGTCTGCACGAGACTTGGTCGCCATATGGCAACCGGTTTGACTCAAACCCAGTCGCCATATGGCGACCGGTTTAATACAAAGCTCGGTCCTTCTCGGTCGATTATATAACATATGGATAGTTCGTCCCTGCCTTTCCCCTTAAGGATCTCATCCGGTTTGATCCGTCTCGATCGAAATTACCTTTGAGGTTTTACAATACAAGCCATGCAGGCTCTTTTCTTCGTACGAAATTGGATCAATCGTATGAAACGACAACAACAACAGTTAGTCGAAACACCAGTCATACGATCGATCCAAACTCGTAACTTTCCGTAAATAGCATGAAGCCCACTTACAACTTTAGACGAGAATGAGCCCAAAGAAATTATGATGGTTTATCCGATACTCGCAGAAGAGGATAAATGCTAAATCTTTGAAGATAAATGGAAAGATCGGAGAAAAAGGAAAGAGTCCGCAAGAAGATAAACTTGGGCCTATAGGCGAGGAAGGTAGAAAGTGGCCGACTCCAAGATGTATATAAAGGGAGCTGGGTGGAAGCAGAAAGGGATGTTTTTAGACCTAGGGAACAATGGTTAGGTTAAACAAATTTAGGACTTAGGCGGCTAGACTAGCAAGTAGGAGACTAGGAACGTTTGTTTCTTTAGCTCCGCGATTCTCTTTGTTAAGCAGTTCTCGAATCTCTTCATTCATTCATTCATTCACACTTATTAATATAGCCTTCGCGCAATTCTTATTCGATATTCTATTATCCATCTCTTTGTCTTTTTGTGTGTTTCTTGCAGAGATCCGAGACCTCTGGAGAATTAGGGTTTCCTAACTTTCCTTATTTTACGGAAATTGATAATGTGAATTTCGGTTCCCACAATTTGGTGCCTAGAAGGAGGGGGGTCGGATTCTCTAAACTCGAAAACCACCAAATGACTAAGAAATGATATGCCTAACCAATTCGGCAGCGATCTCATCTCCTTTAATAAAAGGGCAATGACCAACCCGGCCAAACCTCTCAGCGATCTCCTAGTCGTTGAGCTGACAATCCAAAATATCGACGTCGCAAGAATATTGGTCGACACCAGAAGCTTGGCTGATATCATCTTTAAAAAAACCCTTGAGAGAATGGAAATCGATCCGTCTGAAATCGTGGAAAACCCTAGCTCGCTAGTAGGACTCTTGGAGGAAGATACCATGACTCTAGGCACAATCAACCTCTCGGTTACAGCAGGAAGCATGACAAAAATCGTGGAGTTCTTGGTCATCGATCGACCGACGTCTTATAATACGATCGTAAGAAATCCATGGCTGAAATCAATGCAAGCAGAATCCCGTCTACTTACCATATATGTCTAAATTTCTTAACCCCTCGCAGAATCGAGACCACCTGGGGAGGGGGGGGGGATCAGAGAATATCACAGGTCTGCTGCGATGCGGAATTAAAACGCAAAAACCATGAGCTGACATTCTGCCTAAAAAGAAAAAGTAATCACCCGCCGCTGACAAGACCCAGAACAAGATGAGACTGAAATCTTTTGGCAGTCACGAGTGGCTGAAGCTTTGGAAGGAAAACTCGAGCCAACCTGCAAACCCGTTATCTCGGTATGCTTAGACGAAGCATTCTCAGACTGCTGCGTTGAAATCAGTGCAAACCTGAGCGAGTCCCTAAAGACTGAGCTTATAGCTTGTCTGAAAAAGAACTTGCACACGTTTGCGTGGGTACATACCAGAAATCAACATCAACATCACATGTCACGAGCTCAACATCGACTCGACTTTCAAGCCTGTCAAGCAAAAGAAGCGGAAATTGGGACAAGAGCGTGCTGGAGCAGTTAATGACGAAGTTGAAAACTCCTCAAAGTAGGATCCAAAACGGAGGTCAGATACCCCGACTGGCTCGCTAATCTAGTTGTCGTAAAAAAAAAGAATGGAAAGTTGCGATTGTGTGTCGATTTCACCGACCTCTATAAGGCATGTCCAAAGGATAGCTTCCCATTGCCACACATCGACCGCTTTGTCGAAGCAACGACTGGGAACAAACTCTTATGCTTTATGGATGCCTTTTCTGGGTACAACCAGATTATGATGAATCCCGACGATCAAGAAAAAACCGCATTCATAACTGACCGCGGTGCCTATTGCTACAAAGTAATGCCATTCGGTCTCAAGAATTATGGTGCAACTTATCAACGTCTCGTCAACCGTATGTTCTCCGAACAGCTTGGAAAAACAATGGAGGTGTACACCGAGATATGCTTCTAAAATCTCTCGAGGAGCAAGATCATATCGCGCACCTCCAAGAATGCTTCGAAAGGCTGAACTTACACAATATGACAATGAATCCCGCAAAGTGCAGGTTTTCAGTAGCGTCAGGTGAATTTCTGAGATACCTCATCATCTACCATTGCATCGCGCCTTATCCGAAAGAAATCACCGCACTGATCGAGATGGCATCTCCAAAAACAAAACATGAAGTGTAGAGATTGACAGGGAGGGTCGCAACACCCAACCGGTTCATCTCACGATCAACGGATAAGTGAAAGCCTTCCAACAGCTAAAGCATTACTTGACCACTCCCCCAGTACTCGCAAAAGCCGTGAAAGGAGAACCGCTGTTTATGTACCTCACAGTATCAGTAACGGCCGTGAGCGGCGTCCTCATTCGAGAGGAACACGGCGAGAAAAAACCCATCTTTTACGTAATTAAAACCCTGTTGGATGCGGAGACGCTCGAGTCCTACTATACAAGTCGTATAAGCCAAGAACATATCACAGACTTTAAAGCGGGACGGAATAAGGTCGAAAGCAATACGGGAAACGTAAGCCGAAGTAATCATCGCACCCCCTAATCTGTGATTAGACCTAGGTCTTACCCTAAACCCAGCACACTAGTCTTTAACATCTATAGGCATAGTATCAAATACCCTGATATGAGATTCCAAAATTTGTCTCTTGGCCAATATTCAAATGTCTTCAAAATCCCACAGGTTTGCACACTGCAGAAAATTCTCAAAATAGACCACGAGTATGGCAGTTCACCCGGAGTTAGAAAATGAGATGACAACTCATAGCCTTCTCTCCACTCTCGGAAAAAATATCTAACATACACCTTAAATGCAAAATAAACTTTTTTTAAAAGTTGCAAAAGTGACAGGGATTCAAAGCCACAAGCGGCCACTCCCGAGATAAAAAAACACGACCACACTCGGCCAAGGCAGAACACAAAGAAAAAAAAGTCTCAAACGAGACTACAACCTCGATCTTCTTCACGATTCTAAAACTCACCATCACCCAACACCTTGTCTGCGTTTCACACTACGCCATCTTCATCCTCTCCGACCACAAGGTCCTGCCCCTCGGGCTCACACGCACGAGGCAGGAGACTGAA
The DNA here is from genome assembly GCA_932364175.1 of Eruca vesicaria subsp. sativa. Lineage (NCBI taxonomy): Eukaryota > Viridiplantae > Streptophyta > Magnoliopsida > Brassicales > Brassicaceae > Eruca > Eruca vesicaria. Next base: position 89,663 of record CAKOAT010068155.1, on the reverse strand, counting down.
CTCAGCCTTCAAACTAGCGAAGATCAATTCAAAATTCTCCTCGACAGCAGCCAGCTCCTCTTTGCAAGCAGAAAACCTAGATTCCTAGACCTCTGGAGACGGAAGTTCCGCACCTATGAATAGCTGGATCTCGCTCAAACCTCCTTCAATATTCGCCAAATCCACTTCCTTATTGCGGTCGTCTATCAGGGAGTCGAGAGACAAATCAATCTTCACTAGACAAGCTTGAAACTCAGCACGTAAAACACCATTGGCCGCCTCGACCTCTCGACCTTCGATCCCTCTTCGCTTTGGATCTGTCGTTGAAGACGACGAACTTCTGAAGACTTGGCCTTTCGGGTTTGCTTCTCCTTGAGTAAAGAACTCGCCGTCTTCTCAAGATCCTGTTCGAGGTCGCAAATTCAAGTCTCAAGCAGGGAGATCTCAGAAGCGTAGGCATCCTTGATGACCTTCAGCTTGGCCTCGAGATTTGATGAATTTGCACGTGATTCCGACAATTCCTTCGAGAGAGCTCCGCATCTGATCCACACTCGTTGATCATCCCGACGATCAAAGCCACAAAATATACAAGAGTAAGATAAAGGTCAGAAATCAATTAGCATAACAACAAGGAAATTTTGTCAAAAACAAACATTGGCAGTGTTGCGGCATCAAGCTAGAACCTCCTGCCAACAAAATCTTCCCATCGCCTTTGATGCACCTCTTCTTCTTACTCGCATTGTTGTGGCACAGCTCCTCTCCCGACCTTTTGGCTGAGCAATCAGAGTGCCACTAGGTGCGCGTAGTGCCAAAACAATTCTCTTCTTTGCCGGAGGAGGAGGCATCGACCCGATATCTCGCTCCTTTTCTTCAACAGGAATCGGTGTCGTAGACGAACTGGAAGGCTGAGCCAAGATATCCAACACATGCACAACATCCATCCCGAGCAGACAGCAGCTTCTTGCGGAACATGTACCATGAGATTGAGGTTCGAAACGTTGGTCTGAACGGGAATTGACGGAGAGTAAGCACAAGCTTGACTAAGCTTCTTATCCGCCTTGCGGCGAGCTATCATATCCCAGAAGGAGAGGAAGCCGGCAGCACAAGCATGCCTAGTGTTGGGAAGAGTTGAGTCCGACTTACTTGTTTGGGGAGCAACATCTCCCATCTCAATGTCGGCATCTTTTCTTTCACCCTGAGAGGAAGACAACTTGCTATGATATTCAAGAGAGAAGGCAGAGAGAGAGAGTTTGGACAAATGAGAGGAGTGAAGAAATGAAGGATGGTAATCCACTACTTGTAGAAAAATAAGGTCAAGGTGGCTTTCCGCAATAACATAATAAGAAATATTTTCCGAGAAGTAAGGAAACATATTCCCAGCCAAAGATTCTGATTATAAAACTAAACGCATTTATTCACTCGCAAGAATCGTCTCCGAAACTTGCAAGTTGGGAAGATAACTATTGGGGTCAAAAACGGTCATCTCAAAATCAACGGCTAGGATTACTCATAGGAAGAACCCTCTCGAAAAACCTTTGAAAACACAACAAGCAAAGGTATGCAAAACCCGGTCGCCATATGGCGACCAGTAAGGGCCAGTCCCGGTCACCATATAGCGACCAGTCCAACACGGTACTTGGTCACCATATGGCGACCGGTTGAGCCCAATCCTAGTTGCCATATGGTGATCGGTCCAGCAAGGGACTCGGACACCATATGGCGACCGGTTGATCCCAATCTGGGTCGACATATGGCGACCGGTTGAGCCCAGTCTCGGTCAACATATGGCGACCGGTCCAGCACTGGACTCGGTCGCCATATGGAAACTGATTAAGCCCAATCTCTGTCGCCATATGGCGACCGGTCCAGCACAAGACTCGGTCGCCATGTTGAGCCCAATCCCGGTTGCCATATGGAGACCGGTCCAGCTCGGGACTTGGTCACCATATGGCAACCGGTTGAGTCCAATCTTAGTCGTCATATGGCAACCGGTCCAGCACGGGACTCAGTCACCATATGGAAACATGTTCAAACAAATCTCGGTCGCCATATGGCTACCGAACTAGCACGGGACTCGGTCGGCATATGGCAACCGGTTCAACTCAAACTCGGTCACTATATGGCGACCGTTCCAGCACGGATCTGGTCGGCTTATGGCGACCAGTTTTGTTCACAACTCAGTCGCCATGTAGCGAACAGTTTAATACAAAGCCGGGTCCTTCTCGGCCGATTATATGACATATGGATAGTTCGTCCCTGCCTTTCCCATTAAGGATCTCATCCGGACTGATCCGTCCTGATCAAAATTACCTTTGTGTTTTAACAATACAAGCCATGAAGACTCTTTTCTTCATAGAAATTGGATCAATCGTATGAAACGGCAACAGTTAGTTGAAACACCAGCCATACGATCGATCCAAACTCCTAACTTTCGTAAGACGCCTAAGGCTGAAGAAAGGCCTAATCTAGGCCCAAACACAGCATGAAACCCACTTACAACTTTAGACAAGAATGAGTCCAATGACGATTTATCCGATACTCGCAAAAGAGGATAAATGCTAAATCTCCGAAGATAAATGGAAAGATTAGAGAAAATGGAAAACGTCTGCAAGAAGATAAACTTGGGCCCAAAAGCGAGGAGGGTTTTAAGTGGCCGACTCCAAGACGTATATAAAGGTTGCTGGGAGGAAGAAGAAAGAGATCTTTTTTAGACCTAGAGAACTCTGGTTAGCTTAGAAAAATTTAGCACTTAGGTGGCTAGACTAACAAGTCGGAGACTAGAAACGTTTCGTTGCTTTAGCTCCACGATTCTCTTTGTTAAGCAGTACTCGAATCTCTTCATTCATTCATCTTGTATCTTTATTCACAGTTATTAATAAAGCCTCTACGCAATTCTTATTCGATATTCTACTATCCATCTCTTTATCTTTTTGTGTGTTTCTTGCTGAGATCCGAGACCTCTGGAAAATAAGGATTTTCCTAGCTTTCCTTATTTTAGAGATATTGACAGTGTGAATTTCGGTTCCCACACTATCCTACAAATTTGTTAGGAAAAATTGTTTCATTGTTATCTCTGTCTAGTTTTCTTCTTAACGGCATGTTGTTATTTTGTAATTTATGTCTCATGTAATCATGTACATTGATTTGAATATCAATAAAGTTGGATGTTATAAAAATCATTTATAAATTTTAATAATCATTTATAGAAGCTTATAAATTAAAGCTCACCCTTAAATATTAAACCTAAACAATCTTTTTATATAAATTAGAATTTTCTCCCTCCTTATATAGCCACCTCATCAATAGGATGAAGAAAAAGTGACACATGACAGTTAAATTCTTTTCAATCACTGAATCAACACCATTAAAAGGGGATCATTCCCTTTAATGAGTTTTTTTAAGTTTTCAAAAATTATTTTTAATGATATGAACAAATTTTTATTTTCATTAATGGTAATATAGTCTTTTGGTTTTTGAGCCTAAAAATAATATAATAATAGATTTCATTAATGGGTTAAATTCTCCTTCTAATTATTTATGAATATTTTTTTCAAAAATAAACACATCAGCCTTAATTGGCATAGTTAGAGGTAGAAATTTTGAATTTAGCCCGCGGTCCTGCCCCGTTTGACCCGCCACGGAACATGTCGATCGATTTGAAAAATTTAAGTTGCGGGTGTGGGTCAAATGTATTTTACGCGGGTTGGGTGCGGGTTGTTCTAATTTGAAGTGTTGATCCGCAAAAATAGAATTTCTTTTTGAAGTATATTTCTCAAATTTTTACTAATTTGCATTAATAATAATTATTTTTTAAACATTAAAAATTTAATTAAAATAAACTATTTAATTTATTTTTTAGAAAAAGTTAAAAATTATCTATTTTTATTATTTAATAATTATCTGCGGTTCTCGCAAATTACTTGCAAAATTAAGTTGGGCGGATGCGGATAAAATATATTTTCTTTTGTGGATCAGGCAGGCCGCGCTGGGCGAGTTTGACCAGCTTCCTAGCACCAAGTGTAGCTAATTGATATTATTTTTTCAGAATAAAATTACTTAATTACATACAATACATTTACATAGATATTGATGATAACAATACATTAAAATCTGCATTAATTTTTAAAAATTATATTAGATAATGAAATTCATATCATCAAAGTAAACAACAAAAATGGTATCCGCGCTTTTTAAGCGCGGATCAAAAATCTAGTTTTGAAATTTAAGTTTATGGATTCCAATTATTAGCAGACAAGTTTGATAAAGCGTGGATCAAAAAAATTTAAAGTTTATGGACTTCAATTATTAGCAGACAAGTTTGATCCAAAAAACTTGAAGACCCATTACATCATATAAAATGAAAGTATCAACAATCAATCTTGGCCCATAAAATCACTTATGTGAAATTCTAATAGAGACCATCCTAAACCCTTCACTTCTGGTTTTCCCCTTCCTCCCAGATCCAGCCGACGCCATTGATGTACAAAATTGTTTCTAACTCGAAACTTTAAACAATAAGTTTATCTACAATTAATGTCTCCCTGCTATGAATTGATACTTCTCCACTCCCTTTTTATCTCAAACGTTTCATAACCAACACAAACATACCACTATAAATAATTGGAAACTCGGCATAGACAACAATCCTAAAATACATTCACTATCTGTTCTAAAAGAAAGTAGAGAATAGACCCACAGAGTGAGACAATGTAGATCTGGCATAGTACACTGCATGTAACTTATTGTTTCTCCTTTGGACTAGAACTACTCCTACAGCGAAATCGCTTGTGTTGCACATAATTTCGAAAGGAAGAATCCAATCAAGGGCTTGCATGACGCGTGAAGTTATTAAGGCTCTCTTTATTTCTTCAAAAGCTTTCATGCATTCAGGTATGAAATCAAACTTAGCCCCTTTGCATAGGAGGATTGTGAGTGGTCTAGCAATTTTGCTGAAGTCTTGTATGAATCTCCTATGAAACCCATCATGTCCTAGAAAACTTCTTACATCTTTCACGTTTGTGGGTGCTCATAAACCTGTCATTACCTCTGTTTTAGCTCTATCCACCTCAATACCATCAGCAGATATGTTGTGACTGAGAAGTGGCAGCAGATATTTTAGCTCTACCCACCTCATAACCATGAAGTGGCATTTTTTCCAATCTAGTACAAGGTTTTTCTCTTTTCATCTTCCTAACACCTTGCATAGGTTATCGAGGCAATTTTTAAAACTGGATCCATAAACTGCGAAGTCGTCCATGAAGACTTCCATGAAAATCTGTGGGAGGTGGAAGGGGCATTGCAAAGACCGAATGGCATCCTTCGATATGCGAATGTTCCATAAGGGCATGTAAATCTGGTCTTTTCCTGATCGTCAGGATGAATAAGGTTTTGGAAAAAATATGAAATATCCATCAAGGAAGCAGTAATATTGGTGATTTGCCAATCTTTCCAACATCTGATCAATAAACGGTAAAGGAAACTGATCTTTTCTGGTAGCGGCATTTAGCTTCATATAGTCGATATGATGTACATTCGATGTCCAGTAACAGTATGTGTAAGAATTAGCTCATTTTTTTTTTATCATTCTTTACCACTATAACGCCTCATTTTTTAGGCAAAACATGTACATGGCTTACTCAGTTTAATAATTTCTTTCGCTACTACTTCCTTTAGATTCGGGTAGCCTTCTTTGTTGTTCTATAAATGATTTGGATTCATCCTCCAGATGAATTTGATGCATGCTTATGTCAGGTCAGATATTGGAAATATCATCTAGAGAGTACCCGAGGGCGTTCCTATGCTTATGCAGCTTGTTCAACAACAAAGTGAATTCTCCAGTAGATACGTTGTCATTGACAATCATGGGATATGAGTTATTATAAAGGAAGACATATTTGAGTCCGGCAGGTAGTTGCTTTAATTCAACCTTAGGGGCGTCTTCCTTGCTCAGATTATCTAGAGAGGAAGGTTGTCGATTCACAGCATTTTGTAAGTATTGATCGATATTAAATTCTGATTCGTCGTCATCTTCATCATCGATGTTTCTGACTTCTACACTGGCATCCATCAACCGTGTGTACTCATCGGTTCTGCTATCTATAATGAACATTTCCTTCTCAGTCATAGTAAACGTATTTTCTAGTGGATCATCTAAGCATAGGTCTGCAAAAGATTCTCTGGCCAACTCAGAGGTTCCATCTACGTAGAAGGTTTGGTTATCGATTAAAGAGCGCTTTATTAGCTTCTCCATGTCGAATGTCATTGCGATATCAAACATATTCGACCTTCCTTGACAATGATGATTGCGCCAGCAGTGGAGCTTGCGTTTGAGGAGTATGAGACGAGTAGACTCGTTCGGACCGGGCTGGATAGTTTGGGTATTCGGTACAAGTATCCGTTAGCTAAACGGGTATTCGGGTTTGGATCGGATCCGGTGGGCCCCTTTTGTAGCTGTTCGGGCTGATATAGATGTTGTTCCTATTCAGGTAAACAAAACTTTCCCTTGTAAAGAGAAAAAAAATGTTTAAAATCTAATATTTTAGTTTATTGTGTATAGATAGATATGTGCACAAAATAGGAAATGCTTGGGTGAAACAATATGCATTTGATTTGTTGTCACAAATAGCTAAAAAAAAAAAAGCCAAAAATAGAGTTACTCTCATTTTCTAAGATTTTCATTTAAGTGGAATTTAATTTGTTTTGTAACAAATAAATATTTTTTATACGAAGTAAAAACAAACATTCATACGGGTGTATGAATCAAGCTATAGTATATATTAAAACATCATATATATTAAAATCACCGAAATTTATTTAATTATGTCGAACAAAATTATGCTGAAATTAGTGACAAGTATTTTAGGATTATCATCTGACAAAAGAAAACTCTAAATCATAGTAATTGAACGACAGGACTTTTCTATATGCTTTCTGGTTAATAGTACTTGTAAGTTTTTAGCTAATTTTTTTCGTATGAAAAGTTAAAGATATAGAAATATTGCAATTTACATTCTTTGTTCCGTGTGACCATGTGCAATATACCATTTTAGGAAATATTGTGTTTTTTTTAATTGTTAGCTGTCTCACATGAGATATGATGATGATAGATTATGTGGTTGATATGTAATGGTTAGAGATATCTCTTAGTGCTTTCCTCTCTTTGTGTCATACTAGCTTTCAACCCTTGGACCTCATCTTGGATTCTTTGTAGCCACTCCTCAAGGCTCGCAATGCTGAACTCATGTTGTCCAATCTTGCTGTATGTTTGTTCTAGATCAAGGTGTTGGATGGTTTTGGATGGTTTTCACACGGGAAGAGGTATTATCGCTCGATCTTTGAGTAGTTTTCCGGTCGATTTGAAAGGATGTCTATCGGTCGATGGGCTCGATCGATGCGGATGGTGCAGGTCGGTTTGCGAGCTGTCTCTGAATGTTTTCAAACTCCTTCTGAATTCCTTTTGTTGTGAATTCCAATCCTTGAACGTCACTCTGTACTGAGAACCACATCTTGTCTAGTAATCTGTATGCTTCGTCTCTAGAGGCTTCAATAGCTTTGTAGATATCTCCTGTTATTTCCTCAAGTTCTTCTCTGGTACAGAACTCTACTGCTCTAATTGTGTGAACCGAAATTCACACTTGTCGATTTCCGTTAAATAAGGAAACTTAGGAAAACCCGAATTTTCCAGAGGAACCGGATCTCTGCAAAAGCCAACGACAAGTAACCAAATAAATGCAGAAAAACATGAAAAACGTAATAAAACGAATTTAAAGAAAAAGTAGATCTTATTTCGATTTCTCGTAAGAGCGTTGCGATCATTACAAGGGTTTACAAAGGCTTTGGCCGCAGGGCCGTCAGCGAGTTATCAACATAAAAACCTTAAACCTAATCGAGTCGCAGCTCGATAACAAAAGACGGAAAAAGAAAAGAAAAAGAATTTGATTGATTTCGAACTGAACCTTATGAAAGGCTGCCTACGTATCCCTTTCGAGGATCAAGTCGAACGTAGTTTAATTGATAGAGCTGGACCAGAGATCGAATTGCCTGGGCGAGTTCGTTTAGTAATTGAGCGCTAGTCATAGAAACCGAACTTGTCGAGAAAAAGCTTAAGTTTCTAAGTGCGGAAAGTTCTAAGTCTAGAAAAATTGTGAAAGTCTCAGATGAGGGCTCTGAAATTCGTCCTCCTGCATCTGCCCTATGCCTCTTGCTTATATACTCCCTTCCTAGGCGGTTTAGTCTTTCCATTTCGCCCAGATTCGAGTTTATCGGGAATCTTCCATTTATCTCGATCTTTCCTTTTTTTCCCGTAGAAATCTTCTATTTATCCTCAAACTTGACATTTATCTCCAAGTTTGACATTTATCTTCTTTCTGCGAGTAAATCACCAAAATGTCGCTGTATCTTTGGGTTGGATCTCGTTTTAAAGTCGCGAGTGGCTTTTATCGCGTTTTAGGACTTTCCGAGCCGTTTGCGATAAATCCGTTTTACGACTTTAGACGAGATCGTTTCCTGATACGATGCCGTTTTTTTAGATAAGTTTCTCGATTTAATCGTAAAGCTAGGCAATGTTCGATGTTTCGATTAATCGTTGCCTTTTTCTATGATTTACTTGGGGTTTTATTGAAAACGCGTTTTGTAGGATTTTTACGAAAAATCTTGAATAAATCGTATAGTTTATGCAATATTTGGTGTTTCGTTTAACCGTTGCCGTTTTATATGATTTCCTCGAGTTCTTTTCGAGAAAACAAAGTTTTACGGGTTTTTTTCGTAAAACTCGAATGAAAGGGCAGATCGAGGCGAAACGGGAGACATTTCGACCGTGATTCGGAATACGATCGTGTCGAAGGACGTATGCCTTGAATCAAGGATGTGGGAGATCGAGGCTCGGGATGGTCGGCTCGACGTACGGCGAGCTAGTTCAGCTTGGCCAGGTCGCCGTATGGCGAGTTAGGCGATAAGAACCCGTGGGGCAAAGTCAACGCCTCTTGGAAAGCTGCTAGTTCGCCCAACGGAAAACTAGTCGGGATGAGACTAATTCACGTTTTACGACGGTTTCGGTTTTCCGCGGTTTTGTGCTTAATTCGGATGATCGTGTAATCGACGTTTGTTTTGTTTTTCCGAGATAACGATCTTCCGAGTTTTCCGCGGATTTCCTTTGTTCGGAAATCTCTTTGGATTTATGAAACAATTTCTCGAGTTTTATAAAACGATTTATCCAGTTTTATAAAACGATTCTTCGAGTTTTATAAAACGATTTCTCGAGTTTTATAAAATGATTTATCGAGTTTTATAAAACGATTTCTCGAGTTTTATAAAACGATTTATCGAGTTTTATAAAATGATTTCTCGAGTGTTATAAAACGATTTCTCGAGTTTTATAAAACGATCTCTCAAGTTTTCTAAAACGTATTTTTATTTTTACTTTTGCGGAGACTTGTAGCCATTGATTCCGTCGTGACCGATTTTGACACCAACACTAATATCGGTCGATGTGCTGGGTAGGTCATCGATCGATAGCACCTGTAGGTGGCTCTCGATAGGCTTCTCTATGGTGGTATCCATAGTTCTCCATATGTTGTTCACTCGATGCATGATGCTGTTGCTGAGGTGTAAGCATTTGTCTTCCAATGCTTTATTGTTGCGTTCGTCTGCTTTTCCCAGATCTATGTAGATGGTGTTGATAAGCTCGTCAATCTCTTGTTTGGTGTAAGGGATCGTTGGTGAAGAACACGTATCGATCGATGCTGTTGTGGCTGTAAGCGCATTCACTTCTTCTTGCAGGGCGTCCCTCTCTTTGCGAACTAATTCATTGGCAATCTGAAGCCAATGTAATTCTCCTTGTAGTTATGCTTCGGTTCTTTCATGTCCAAACTTCAGTGATTCCTTTTCCCAGCTATGTTCACCAACTCTTCCATTGATCATGTGCGTGACCTCTGCTTGTGTGTAGAGCTTGCAAGCTGGATCTCTTTTAGCAAACTATTCACCGTGTTCTGGTAAATAGAAACAAGAGCGCTCCATCATTGAGGCTCTATTCAGCAATTTTCTCATATCTTCTTTGGAAACATGGATGATATCTCCATCTACTCCTCTTGCGAAACCATACTCATCTCTATAGATTCCATATTCATCTTTCTTTTCCCACAAGAATCGACGAATTCCGAATTTGAAAGCTCGTTTCCCAAATTCCCGACGTATATCGTTCGATGTGAGTCTCCACGTATCAATCGATGCTCGTTGAAATTCTGGATATGCTGAGTTGAGATGAATGTTTTTTGCACCATCTTGCTTGTCTGAGGTATCTTGAATTGTTTGTTGCTGGTGCTGATCTTTCGTATAGATGGGTTGCTGTGCGAAGAGGCTGACTGATCCATTGGTCATCTGAAGAATGTCTGCAACATCTTCTTTGGAGATTGGAATGATTCTTCCATCCATTGCTCGTGCATGACCATCTGGATCCCTAAAAATACCAAACTCATCTGGATTTAGTAAGGTAAAATCGAAGTTATGTGTTTGTACCTCGAATGGTGTAGTGGTATGATCGGTCGATAGTACGGCATGTGCATCGGTCGATTGGTTGAGGAACGTGTCGATCGATTAATGTTTTTTCCGTGTTGGTCGATACGTGTGCTTCTGGTTTGGTCGCATGTATCAGTGGTGCTGTATCCATTGCGAAACTTTCGTGGTAATTGGTTGGCCAACTTCCAATTGAGTAGTCTCCGTCTTGTGTATCATCATCATGTGGGACGTAGATTGGTACACAGTAGGGGTTGTCGCTCGGTGGTTCGAAACGTCTTTTGAGCGATCTTGGTTGGTGCATATCGGTCGATGGAGAGTAGTCTCTGTCGATCGATGCTCTGAAGATGAAGGTCGATAAAGGAGGTCTTTCTTCATCTTCCCGAAGAAATCTGTACTCTGTGGCTCGTTCCTTTTCAAAATCTTCAGCATACTCCTCTTGAGTAGTGATGCTAGCCAGTTCTGGGATGTAATGATCGTTCTCCCAATTATCAACGTTAAAGTCGCCATCTGGAAACTCCTCTTCGATCTCTTGGTATAGCATGTCGATCGATGACCAGGTATGCTTGTCGGTTGACTGGTATCGGTTGATGGAATAAAACTTCCGTCGGTCGATACGTCTTGCTCTGTCTCGTACTCGGCCATTGAATCATACTCGCGGGCACATAAGCAAGCTACTACGAGTGCTGAGCTCTCTGTCCTTGGAATCTTGATGACTTGGACCAGATTGTAGTGGATGGTAGGGTCAATTAGGGTTAGGCAGAGCTTATTGGATTTCAGGTCACAAACAGCTCCAACTGTTGCTAAGAAGGCGCTTCCAAGCAGTAGAGATGTCTTGAAGTTGAGGTTGATGTCCATGACGTGGAAGTCTGTAGGAATTAGGGCATCTCCAATCTGTACCTCAAGATTTCGAACTATGCCTCCAAAGTTATGCTGAGAACAATCCACGAAGATGAAATATTCTTCAGTAGGCTCTATCTTCAGACCTAGATTGTCTGTCATTATCTTGGGTAGGATTCTAAATCCAGATCCTGTGTCGCAGAGAGCACGAGGGAACTCAACACCTCTTATTGAACATGGTATTGTGAACTTCCCTGGATCGCTCTTCTTCTCCAATGTGATCTTCTTCTTTAGACTGTCTCTGACTTGGTGAAACATTCTCTTGATATCTTCTTCTGTCTCCTTGGTTTCTCTGAAAATCATCCACAATCTGTGTGAAAAATAGGCTTCTTCAAAGGGTTTCTCTTTAGGTATTCTTAGAACTCTCTTTCTGAAGCTTGACAATTCTTTCTCACTAGCTTCCCTTTTATAAGGTTTGGGGATCTTCTCTTTCCTTTTTCTGAGAACTCTTCCATGATTTTCCTTTTCTATCTCCATGGGCTTAAAGATATCCGTGGGTCTTTTCATGATGGCGGTGGGAAGGTTACTGGGAGTTTTAGACTGCTCCCGGAGTGCATTAAGTCGTGCAATGATACACTAAATTTGGATCTTTGTCTACTGTCAAGTTAACAGTGTAGTTGTAATATGTTTAGATTCAATTCCAGAGGACCAGTCTACACTTTATCTTTATAGGATCAAAATATAGCTAAAACAAAAGGGGTTTTTAAAGTAAAAGAAATAACTTAAAAATCAAGTAACAAACGAATGTTGTTTTTTAAGAGGTTAAAGGCGCTAGTCTAGGGTTTCCTAACGGGAATGGAGTTCGCAAGCCGAGCTACTATTCAAGTTCAATATGCACTAGTCTAAACTCGGATCACTCTGTTTGAATCAACCCATTGTCGTGGTGTTGATTGCCTTTGCAGATCTGCCTTGATACCTAAACTGTCGTTTGGATCAAGGCAAGACAGCAAGCTTTAGAGATCAAGTCCGATAGGTTCACAGAACACCCTAGTATCTACTCTCGCTGACTAGGGATGTTAAGCTCATTCAATTCGTATTAGATTATCAATCAACGGTTAGCTAAATCAATTAATCTTTGTTCATGCAACAAGTGATCAATTCGATGCAAGCATTAAGGTAAGAATATGAATGTAGACAATATTAGGTTAACTTATCTAAGCTCAGCCAACGAAACCAACCCTAGAACCCTACACTAACTGGGTGACTACTCAGACATAACACAAGAACATAGCTGATTTCTGAATAATACTGCATGTAAAATAAATAAGAAATCAGAGGGTTCATGATGATCTTCTCAAGGAGATAGATGAAGCCGTCTCCCTTACAAGTAGCAATTGCTCCAAAATCAAAGCTCTCAAGTCTTGCTTGCGTAAAAACTAAGATAAAAAGCCTAGGAAAATAAAGAGGGGAATATATAGTAAGCCACAGGCGCCAGAAGAGAAAAATAGGGAAAACTAGGGCAAATCCCGAAATAGAATCTTTATCTCCTAGATCGTCGGGGAACAGCCTGTCAAACTGTTCCGATCACACGAGAACATCTTGCCAGACTGTTCATATCAATAAAATCTTCAAAACAATTTATTTTCTTCTCTTTTCTTTCCACACGATCGTTCTCCTCATCTATGGAACTCTGCAACCTGTAATGACTCCAAACAACTAGAAAGACTAGATAAAACCATTAAAAACCATTAGTGGAAAGTACTTATTTTATGTCAAAAACACACTATATCAACTCCCCCAGATTTAGATCCTTGTTTGTCCTCAAACAAGCCAAGTATCCAAAACAGGAAGAGAGGTTTAAAAGAGTGGGAACTCGCTCATTCTCAGCAACCATACATTAACCACGAATCTCTGAACCATATAAGCAGCTTGGCTAAGACAACACATTCTTCTCCATGAACCCCACTGACAAGCTGTTCAAGCGATTCCATACTCTGTATCTCAGACCTGCAAAAGTTACACCTTCCAGACAAAACTCCTTACATTCATTTAAGAGTAGCGTGAGCTTCTCATTGTAGGCATTATTTAAGGGAAAAACGGTCTAGGTATGAAACATGCCTTTTAAGTGTTTAAGTGAGGCTAATCAGTGTTTAGGGGTTACCAACTTTTGAAGAGCATGCAGGATATCGCACAAAATTGCAAGAGAGGATAAATCCATTGATGTCCACACCCCCCTACTCGTTTTTGCCCGTTCTTCCTCTTGCACAGCTGATCCGATCAAACGTCTGTTCTTCTTGTGGAACAATTGATCATCTGCATGGTCTTTATCTCTTTAACTTTTTGCACACTCTCTTTTCTTCAATTTACCAGTGGCCTTTGTCTATCTTGGAAATCTTCTCCTCCTCCATCACCTTATTCGGATGAAAATAAGTTTTATTTTATTTTATTTTTTTTCTTTTTCTTGATTTCTATGATAACACTGGTGATGGTGACGAAGCAGGAGGTAACATTAGTGACTTTGACGTGCCACTGGACTTCTTTAATTTATACTCATTCTTGTTTCTTTTTGCCTTCTCTTCTCTTATGGTAGATCAATGGCGGCGGAGCGGTTGCTCCCTGATTCCGCATGTTCTCTCACAGAACACTCTGTAGCATTAACGAGTAAGAGACTGTGTCGACCCTTTCTCTCCTGCCCTTTTGCACATATCTGCACATAAGATACTGAAAAGCAAATGCATGAGGGTGAAATAAAGGCTTAAAGGTTTCAAGGTGGGTACTAGCTAAAGATGAGCTAGCCACTCAGCATCAGCAAGATGGATAGAAAGAATAAGAAGTCCTGAGTGTTAATCACGTTGAACCCTAATCTAATGCCCACAACAAGAAGAATTATAGTCAAGATTAAGTTCAAGTTAGATGGAGTTAAGTCCTTTCAGAGTAACCTCGACAAGCTGAAAGCTTCTGGAGAACCGGTTGATGTAAAGTCAGGGTGTTCTGGATCTGCATGTGTGTCTGTTGCCTTTTGCTAAGGTCACTGAATAAGATGAATTAAAGCACGAGGGTGGTTAATCAAACATCATAAAACAAGGTCCTGATTCCCACAAAGTTTGGACTGACTCGATTAAAACATCAAAATGACTCAAAGCGGACTGACTCAAAAATAAGAAACAAAGCAAACGATTAGTAGCAGATACTTGCCTCCCCCAGACTTACTTCTCACCATCCCTGGGGAGAAAATAAATTGAAGAAAGGCCAAAAGAAAAAAAATAAAAATAAAAAGAGTTTAGATGGATAAGACAATGGTGATAGAGCTAGGAGACTGCCTAGTCAGTTTCAGCGCTGTCGGATTGGCCGGGGTAGCGCCTGTTCCGATGACGAGGTGTAGCAAATGGGGTCTCATCCCCTCCAGCCGTTGTTCCTGCGGGTTCCTTTCCGGGGCGGTGGGTGGTTGCTGCAGGTGCTTCGTGTCGAGGAGCAGATGTTGTAGGTGCTCCCATACAACCACCGGTCAGTAGTTTCAGAACACGCTTCAGGAGGCTGTTGTTCTTGCGCTGTGAATCAACCATCCACCAACGGTACGCAGCATCATCTGCGTCATCTGCGAGTGGACCCAGGTCATAAGAGTTGGTGTCGTCTTCAGTTGTACCGACGAACTCCACGTCTTCCATAGGAGTTTGCGGAATAGGCGATCTCGGATCAGGGCACAAGTGGTGGGGATCTGGGTCGAAACAGATGTTCTGCACATCGCTGAGTGAAGTGATGTCCTGGTTAGGGAGCTTGCAGTAGAGGATGCTCCCGTTTCTACCCAAGAAGCTATAGGTGGTCACATCACGCATGATCTGGCAGTTGACTAGGTAGGAGGTGTCGATGAAGGCTGGGGTCTCATTGCATGTGTACTTGGTGAGATCAAGCCCCAGATGGTGAAAAATCGGAGTGAGCAAACTTTCGGAACGATCCTTCTTAAGGGTCCTCTATTGCACTCTTGCCTTCTTGTCCTCAAACATCTGAACAAGCACGTAACTCGGGGCTGGTCTTCATTGTGGCAGTCGGAATTCCCAAGTTAGCATCGCGAAGCTCATCAGCAACACCTGCAAACAGCATCTGGAGTTCCCCTCGGTGCACCTTAGAAGTCTGGTCCTTAGTGAAGAGCAAGTTGCTCAGGACCTTAGCAGTGATGCGCAAGACAAGATTGCGGATGTGGGATTGACTAGCTGTTCGCGATTTGAATTCCCCAGTCGCAATGAACTTCCAAAACGCCTACTCTGGTGCGAACTTCTTGGGAAAAGAAATGCCCGTGTACTCCTCAGACATGTCAAAAATCTCTCCAATTGTGGCCAAGGAGATTGACCGCTTGACACCTTCAGCGAAGTAAGTGAAATAGGCTTCTCCAAAACAGGGATAGTCGGGCCTGGAGAAGGTAAGTGTTGCGGTGGCGAGGACTTGTCGCACCAGATCAGGGTAGAGGTGGTGGGAGATGTAGCAGAGATCGGCTATTCCCATGGCATGTAAGGCCCCGTGCAAATCTTCTTGGAGATCAAGCGCTTGCAAGTCCATGGCGTTGACGAAACGCATTGGAAGGATGGAGATGCGGAGAAGGTCATTGTACCGGCGAGAAGCGCCAATATCCCACCTTCCTTCAGAAGAGTCTGGAATGTGAGGATCAGAGAGAGAGATCTCAGTGTTCTCCATGCGTGGCCACGGGTAGGTGGGGGGAATCATGTCATCAGCCGGGTCGTCACGGAGACTCCGAGGCGGTGGCTTTGCACTGGCCTTGGTTCTCCTTGGAGGCATCTGCAAGAACAGTTGAACTGAATAGTTAGCACAATTCTAATGGGATAAATAGGAGGAAGTCGGAATTTTTCAGTGTGTTCTCTTCTACCGAACTTCTCCTAGTACCCCACAAGAGAGAAAACAGAGAAAATAACCGATATGATGAAATCAAAATCGAATGCATGCATGCCTTATCAAAATCAATCGGTTGTTCCCCAAAACCTAACTATCCGAGAATTCCAAATGGTTGCAGCCAATCACTACTCATAATCCTTAACAATCCTAACAGCAAGAGGAATGGTCGATTTTGTTCAAGGTGAACATCCTAAAAATCGATCTATCAAAGTAAAGGAGGAGAATGAGAGTTGATTGGGGCCGAGAATCACAAAGTGATGTCGCTTCTTTACCTTTCGAGTAGGGAGAGAAACCTGCAAAAATCTCAAAGAGAAAGGTAATCCCACGAGCAAGAACCGGAAATCTTAATCAAAAATTGGAAATTGTGAAAGAGGAAATTTCTAGGGTTATTGGTAGTAGGGGGCGGAAATGAAAGTGATGGGGAAGAGGGGAGGGTGGTTCTTAAATAGAACCGACATCGTGGGCCACTCCCTAAAAATTAGGGCTTTCGCCTCCACTCCTCCTTCACTTATTATTATTATTATTTTTATTTTTATTTTTTTAAATTTTTTTTTGGTTTCCCGCGAGACTTACCTGGGCAGAACAGTTGCTCCGAGAATGGAACAACAATGCGTCTGGAAGTAACTCGGGCTTTTCTGATTTTGTTCTGCAAAAACTTGAAAGAAAGCCAAAAACCGAATGAAAGAAAAGAAAATATTTACACTTACCAGTGGGTTGCCTCCCACCAAGCGCTTGGTTTAAGTCATTAGCTTGACTTGGCTAGCTTGTCAGGCTAGAGCAGGATCGCCAAGGGGAATTTCTTCACCTTCTGCGATGGTTGTCTCAGCAAGATAAGGTTTGAGACGTTGACCATTGACAACAAATTCGTCGCATTTTGTGTCCAATAGCACAATAGCTCCATAAGGGCGAACCTCCTTGATGGTGAATGGACCGGACCATCTTGATCGTAGCTTACCAGGGAACAATTTCAATCTGGAATTGAAAAGGAGCACCTGATCCTTTGGTTGAAAGTCCCTTCTGATGATTCGTTTATCATGGTAGGCCTTTGTACGCTCCTTATAGATTTTCGAACTCTCATAGGCAAGATGTCTCAGTTCTTCCAACTCATGGATTTGCATGGATCGCCGTTCTGCTGCTGGTTTAATGTCGAAGTTGAGCAGTTTCACAGCCCATGCAGCTTTGTACTCCAACTCTACTAGAAGATGGCACGCCTTACCGTACACTAAATTGTAAGGAGTGGTCCCTATCGGTGTCTTATAAGCTGTTCTGTATGCCCAGAGAGCGTCGTCCAGCTTGAGCGACCAATCCTTACGATTTGTGTTGACTGTTTTCAGCAAAATGCTCTTGATCTGCCTGTTTGACACTTCCACTTGGCCACTGGTCTGAGGATGATATGGTGTGGCGACCTTGTGTTGGACTCCATTCTTCTTCAAGAGAGAGGCAAAGATCTTATTGATGAAGTGGCTTCCTCCATCACTTATGACTACACGGGGTACGCCAAATCTGGAAAAGATAATGGATTTGAACATCTTGATCACTACCTTTGCGTCATTGGTTGGACTAGCTACGGCTTCCACCCACTTGGAGACGTAGTCAACTGCAACTAGTATGTATTCGTTGGTGAAGGATTTCGGGAATGGTCCCATGAAATCGATTCCCCAACAATCGAATATCTCAATTTCCAGGATAAAATTCTGAGGCATCTCATTCCTTTTGCTTATGTTCCCTTGTCGCTGGCATGAATCACATCTGGAGATATAAGTGTGAGTGTCCTGGAACATTGTAGGCCACCAGAGTCCGGCCTGGAGAATCTTTGAGACTGTTTTGAAAGTTGCAAAATGGCCTGCATAGGAGGAACCGTGACAATGGAAGAGGATCCCTGGAATTTCAGTTTCTGACACACACCGTCGGAACACTCCATCTTTGAAATTTCGGTACAAATATGGTTCATCCCAAAAATAGTGTCTAGCGCTTCTTAGAAACTTCCTTTTGTCATTACCCGTAAACTTCACAGGTTCCTTCTCTGCAGCGAGGTAGTTAGCAATCTCAGCGAACCATGGAAGGTGGGGATGTTGCTTATTGATGGCGCATACTAGCTGTTCTGGTGCTGATGAGCGAGCTGATCGGAACGGTTGCTCCGCCGCGTATTCCAAACTGATTGAGTGAACATTCTCCACTGGTAGACTGTCGTCAAGAGCTGTATCTTCATCTATCTTCATTCGTGAAAGGTGATCTGCTACGCCGTTTTCTATTCCCTTTTTGTCTTTGATCTCAAGGACGAATTTTTGGAGTAGAAGAATCCATCGGAGCAGTCTGGGTTTTGCATCCTTCTTTGTTAGCAGGTATCTCAATGCGGCATGGTCTGTGTGAACAATCACTTTAGACCCCACCAGATAAGATCGAAACTTTTCAAAGGCAAAAATGATGGCTATAAGTTCTTTCTCTGTAGTTGCGTAGCGGCATTGAGCTTCATCGAGTGTTCTGCTGGCATAATAGATCATGTGTAGCTTCTTATCCTTTCTCTGGCCTAGCACTGCTCCAACTGCAAAATCACTTGCATCGGTCATGATTTCAAAAGGTAACTCCCAGTCTGGTGGTTGCACGATTGGTGCGCTTACTAAGGCTCCCTTGATTGTATGAAAAGCGGCCAAGCACTCGCTAGCAAATTCAAATTTGGTTTCCTTGCAGAGCAGCCTAGTGAGAGGTCGTGCAATTTTGGAGAAATCTTTTATGAACCGCCTGTATAAACCAGCATGTCCAAGAAAACTCCTGATTCCCTTGACTGAATTTGTTGGTTGGAGACTCATCATGACTTCGATTTTAGCCTTATCTACCTCGATCCCCTTTTCTGAAATCTTGTGGCCGAGCACGATCCCATCACGCACCATAAAATGGCATTTTTCCGAATTGAGGACCAGATGCTTGTCTTGACATCGTTGGAGCACCCTGCACAGATTAGACAAACAAACAGAGAAAGAGTTTCCATAAAGACTGAAGTCATCCATGAAAACCTCCATGATGCCCTCGATAAGGTCTGTGAATATTGACATCATGCATCTCTGGAAAGTTGCATGAGCATTGCACAGTCCAAACGGCATTCTCCTATAGGCGTATGTTCCGTAAGGACATGTGAAGGTTGTTTTCTCCTGATCATCTGGATGGATTGGAATCTGAAAAAAACCCGAATAACCATCTAAAAAGCAGTAATATGGGTGGTTAGCCAAACGTTCAAGCATCTGATCAATGAAAGGCAAGGGAAAGTGATCCTTGCGTGTAGCCGCATTCAATTTTCGGAAATCAATACACATACGATGTCCTGTTACAGTCCTAGTAGGTATTAATTCATTGCTTTCATTAGCTACCACAGTGATCCCTCCTTTCTTAGGAACTACATGAACCGGACTAACCCATCTACTATCTGAAATCGCATAGATTACACCAGCTTCTAGAAGTTTCATTATCTCTTTCTAAACAACATCTTTTAGATTTGGGTTCAACCGCCTCTGATGTTCTATAGAAGTCATGGATTCATCTTCTAGATGTATTCTATGCATACATAAATCAGGTGAAATACCGGGAATATCATCTAATGAATACCCTAAAGCTTTTCGGTACTTCCTTAATTCACACAATAGCTTAGCAGTCTCTATGTTATTAAGCTCAGAGTTCACTATTACTGGATATGTGGATTTAGGGCCGAGAAACGCGTACCTGAGTCCTGCTGGAAGGGACTTTAATTCAATCTTTGGGGCCTTGAGTTCGCTCCAAGAGTCATCGGGCAAGGTGGTCGGTTTGTTATCTCGCTTAGGAGCAGCTGCTCCTACTGGTGAAGTTGAATTGCTCTTCTCCCCCAGACTTAAAGAAGCGACTATCTTCTCAATGCTTTTGGCCGAATCAAGCATCTTCGCGTACCCATCTGCATCAACGTTGGAGGTGTTTTGGTCGGATTCAGCTCGGGTCAGGGCTACTTCCAGAGGGTCATCTGCTAGAATCTCTCCAATAATTCCTTCATGGGGTGTTAGAGCATCGTTCTCATCCACTACAAAATTCTGATTATCCAGCATTGGCCGTCTGAGCAGTTGATCCATCTCGAAGTTCATCATGATATCTACCAGTTGGAGATCGATTCTCCCATTGCGTACATCGATGATCGCACCAACCGTGCACAAGAAAGGTCTACCCAGAATAAGCGGGTCTTCTGGTTCATCTTCGAGCTCTAGAACAACGAAGTCAGCTGGAATTGTGGTGTTGCCGATTCTAACTTGCAAATCTTCAAGGATACCTATTGGGAGTTTGGCTGATCTGTCTGCGAATACCAATTGTATGCGGGTTTGCTTGAAATTAGTTAGTCCCAAACGCTTGGCGACTGAGTAAGGCATGAGGTTTACGCTTGATCCGAGATCACATAGTGAACAAGCGAACACTGAATTTCCAATCTGAACAGAGAGGACAAACTTTCCAGGATCGTCTAACTTTTTGATCGGCCTGTTCTGAAGAGCTGCACTGCATTCCTTAGACATTAGCATCACGTCGTTATCTGCGGAGATCTTGTCAGAAACTAATCCCTTTACAAGGTTGCGCATCGAAGGAATCATCTGAATCGCATCCATAAGGGATAGCTTAACTGTCAAATCTTCTAGCATCTTTTTGCACTTCATCTCTTCGCAATCCTTTCGTGATTTCTTGGCAGGGACAGGGTAGGGAACCTTCGGAGTATACACGCGAGTGGGAACAGGCTGTTCTTGTCTCGCAGGAGCTACTGGTTCCGTGACAGTTGGCTGTTCTAAGTCGTGTTCTTCGTAAGTTTCCTCGAGCACATGGTGTTCACCATCTTTCTGCTTCCCTTTTTCCTTCGCAGTGAGTTTCTTAGTGATTGGTCCTGGTAATTGTTTTCCGCTTCGTAACTCAACTGCATTGCAATCCTTGGGATTTTTGTCTGTCTTCCCAGGGAGTGTTCCTTGTTGTCTCTTAACAGCTTCAGCAGTTTGGGCAATCTGAACATCCATCTTCCTTATGTGACTCGCTACAGCATCATATTTGGAGTTTAATTCCGTGAACATGTTATCCATCTTAGTGTTGATCTCGTTGGTAACCTGGTTCAGAGCCTTCCCTTGAATATGTTGACCTTGCAAAAGCTGTTGCATCATCCCCTTTAGTTCATCTGGCTGACCGTTCGCGTTGTTGGATTAGCCTGCGGATTGGTCTGTCGATTCTGGTAGTGGTTATGAGCTTGGCTGAGGACGAACATCTTTCCATTCTGGTTCTGTGCAAACGGTTTCTGATATCCGGAGTTCTGAGGTTGGTTTCCTTGAGATCTGTCGTTTGGATTTTCTGAATTGGTCTTGTATGAGAAAAGGTGCTGATTGTTCCTCACATTAGGATTTGGATGGAAGTTCTTGATCTGCCATCCTTGACCATTAACATAGCTGACCTCCTGTTGGTCTGCATGCTGCGTCAGCGGATGTTGGTTCAAGAGAAGCTTCCTCCAGGACATAGATTTGATTCTGGTTATGTTTGAGCAGCTGGTCCATCTTAGCGGCTATATCATCAATCTTCTTAGTGTCCATGCTGTTCACCTTCTTGGAGCTGTCGATCTCTTCGTTTTTGTTTGACGCACTAGCTGCCATGTTTTCTATTAAGGCATTCGCTCCTTCAGTAGTTTGAGTCATAAAATCTCCGTTACTAGCAGCATTCAAAGCATTACGGAACTCCCATGCAACCCCATCGTAGAAGATTCCAAGAACGTGGTCATCATCGAGACCGTGATGCGGGCAGTCTCGGTGGATGTCGTTGAAACGCTCCCACGCTTCATTAAATGGCTCACTAGAGAGCTGCTTGAAGGATGTGATCTTGTTTCTCAACGCAGCTGTTTTCGCCTTGGTGTAGAAGTGATCTAGAAAGGCTGCTCTGACTTGTTCCCATGAAGTGAGGGAACCCGTTGGCAAAGATTTGAGCCATCTTGAAGCCTTATCTGCTAGAGAGAATGGAAACAACATGCACTTGATGAAATCTGGTGGCACACCGTTTGCACGAGTGAAACCGCAAATCTCTTCAAAAGCTTCAATGTGTTCCATTGGTATTTCAGCTGGTAACCCATGGAACATATTTCTCTGGACCAGATTGATCATGCCAGGTTTGATTTAGAAGTCCGCTCTTTGGCATGCTGGTGGAGCGATAGCAGAACGCGTTGCAGGAATGTTACACGGTAGGTTTCGTTCTCCGATTGGAACAGGTTGTTCCACACGTGCTGCCTGTTGAGAAGCTAGTTGTTGTGCAGCCATTGCTTCCTGCATTTGTTGCATCTCTTGACGCATCTGTTGCATGGAGGCTGCTACTTGTTCTGGTGTACCGTAGTCGCCCATGTTGACGTTGTTCGGTCTTTGTTGTTGTTGTTCACGATTTGTTCTTTCTAACCTTGCTAGCTCCTGATTTGAAAGCGTGACTAACTCTCCTTGTGCGTTTCTCCGAGTATGTCTACTGGTCATGCACTTGGTTCATCAGCCTGGAATTAAAAAGGGATAAGCAAATTAGAAGTTTTAGACTAAATAAATAACCGAAAAATAAAGGTACAAATCTGGTCCCCGTCGCAACAGTGCCAAAACTTGATACACTAAATTTGGATCTTTGTCTACTGTGAAGTTAACAGTGTAGTTGTAATATGTCTAGATTCAATTCCAGAGGACCAGTCCACACTTTATCTTTATAGGATCAAAATATAGCTAAAACAAAAGGGATTTTTAAAGTAAAAGAAATAACTTAAAAAGCAAGTAACAAACGAAGGTTGTTTTTCAAGAGGTTAAAGGCGCTAGTCTAGCGTTTCCGAACGGGAATGGAGTTCGCAAGCCGAGCTACTATTCAAGTTCAATATGCACTAGTCTAAACTCGGATCACTCTGTTTGAATCAACCCACTATCGTGGTGTTGATTGCCTTTGCAGATCTGCCTTGATACCTAAACTGTCGTTTGGATCAAGGCAAGACAGCAAGCTTTAGAGATCAAGTCCGATAGGTTCACAGAACACCCTAGTATCTACTCTCGCTGACTAGGGATGTTAAGCTCATTCAATTCGTATTAGATTATCAATCAACGGTTAGCTAAATCAATTAATCTTTGTTCATGCAACAAGTGATCAATTCGATGCAAGCATTAAGGTAAGAATATGAATGTAGACAATCTTAGGTTAACTTATCTAAGCTCATCCAACGAAACCAACCCTAGAACCCTAAACTAACTGGGTGACTACTCAGACATAACACAAGAACAGAGCATGATTTCTGAATAATACTGGATGTAAAATAAATAAGAAATCAGAGGGTTCATGATGATCTTCTCAAGGAGATAGATGAACCCGTCTCCCTTACAAGTAGCAATTGCTCAAAATCAAAGCTCTCAAGTCTTGCTTGCGTAAAAACTAAGGTAAAAAGCCTAGGAAAATAAAGAGGGGAATATATAGTAAGCCACAGGCGGCAGAAGAGAAAAATAGGGAAAACTAGGGCAAATCCCGAAATAGAACCTTTATCTCCTAGATCGTCGGGGAACAGCCTGTCAAACTGTTCCGATCACACGAGAACATCTTACCAGACTGTTCATATCAAGAGAATCTTCAAAACAGGTTCTTTTCTTCTCTTTTCTTTCCACACGATCGTTCTCCTCATCTATGGAACTCTTCAACCTGTATTGACTCCAAACAACTAGAAAGACTCGATAAAACCATTAAAAACCATTAGTGGAAAGTACTTATTTTATGTCAAAACACACTATATCATGCAACGTCTATCTTTGGAAGTTGCACTTGACGTTGGGGTACTGTATATCGGGCGACAATTGGAGTATTTCGGTCGATATCTCTAGCTTCGTATCGATCGACGGGTGAGTATGTCTGTCGATCTATAGGTGTAGTGTTGATTCTGAAAGGAATGGGCGGATGTGGGTGTCGTGCTGCGAAGGCTTCATGTGACATAAGTTTGACGACACTTCACTCGTGAGGGGTTTCCTCGAAATCCATCGATCGATACTCATCAAAGTCTATCAATCTCTTCACTAGGAGTGATATCGATCGATTCTGGTTAGATGGTGTCGATCGATAAGTGTCGACTCCGACGTCGGTTTCCCTGTCATCTTCAGAATTTTGCAGCTTCTCATGCTTCACCACTTGCCAAAAGTCATCATCCAAGATGGCATTCACGTGGTGGTTAGTAACAAACTCTCCTATTCCTTTTGCTAAAGCTTCTTGCTTCTTTAGTGCTTCTCCTGTATGAACCACCTTAGTCTCTAATTTCTTCACATAAGTGCTTAAGGCATCAAGCTTTGTGTTGAGGTTGGTGTAGACAGAGTCGATCTTTCCATTGAAATCCATCTGAAGTTTCTGCTGACTCTCAAGAACCTTGTCTAGCATCTCTTCTAGTTTACTGTCTTGGGTGGGTGGGGGTGGATTTGAGTAGAATGAGTTTCTATAACTCTTGTTGTTGTTGAGGTTGCTGCTGCTGTAGTTGTTAGGCTTCTGTGAACTCTGGTTGAAGTTGCTTTTCTGTCCTGCGAAGTTTCTGTATCCTCCTTGGTTACCAGACCTCTGAAATCCAGCTCCACTGATCCAGTTCACATCTTCTTCTGTGTATTCCTCTTCAGCTACAGTTTCTGCATCCTCTACTGAGCAAATCTGTTTGTTTAGTAACTTCTGAACATTATCCAGCTGTGCTTGCACTTCTACTGAGCATCCTCTACTGAGCAAATCCTGCGAAGTTTCTGTATCCTCCTTGGTTACCAGACCTCTGAAATCCAGCTCCACTGATCCAGTTCACATCTTCTTCTGTGTATTCCTCTTCAGCTACAGTTTCTGCATCCTCTACTGAGCAAATCTGTTTGTTTAGTAACTTCTGAACATTATCCAGCTGTGCTTGCACTTCATTAATATGTTCCTTCCCAAGAAATGATGTAGCTTTTGTCTTCACAGTGTTCTTTGTGCTGTTGCTTGAAGCTAGGTTGTCAATTAACTTCACAGCCTCTTGCGGATTCCTGGTGGTGAAGTTGCCTTCACTAGCTGTATCAAGAGCCATCTGATACTTCAAAGTGATGCCTCTATAAAAAGTGCAGAGCAGTTGCACTTTGTTGAATCCGTGGTGTGGAAAATATCGCTGGTAGGATTTGAATCTGTTCCAAGTATCTTTAAATGATTCTTCAGGACCCTAAGTGAATGTAGCAATTTTCCTCCTCCATTCTTCAGCGCGTGAGTCATCAAAGAAGTTACGCAGGAATGCATTTTTGATGTCGCTCCAGGTTGTGAGAGAACCTAGTGGTAGTTGCCTCAGCCACTACAAAGCTTCTCCAGATAGAGAGTATTTAAAAAGCTTGCAAAGAAGATAGTCTTGAGGGACTCCATTGGCTTTTATGACAGTAATGAGATCCTCGAACCTCTCCAGATGGTCCATTGGATGCTCATGGGACAACCCACATAATGGTATTTGTCCTACAAGTGTGTAGTACTGCGGCTTGAGCTCGAAATCTCCTCTCTGAATAGCAGGAGGGCAGATGGCTGATCGGTTGGTATAGAACTGATCCGGACGGTTGTAGTCATTCAAAGTTCTAGCTTTGTTAGCCTCTTCTACAGGTTGAATGAGGTCTGTAGGTGTTTCTTGCTCAGGAATGATTTCCTTCTGAGCATTCATCTTCTGACCTGCTGCACTATGCAGGTGACCATCTTGATCACGCAGGTCTCCATTCTCATCAGTAATGAGAATAATAGTCGCTACCATGTCTCGCCGGTAAGTATCGATCGATTTAAGATGAGGTATATCGATCGATGTCAGATGAAATATTTTGGTCGACGAACGGTTGTTGATGTCGAACGATGGAAAGGTGCGAGTATCGGTCGACGAAGAAGGTGTCTCGGTCGACTGTGGTAAGCAAGTGTCGGTTGACGAACAGTTCTTGATGTCGATCGATGCGGAACGTAAGTCTCTGCGGATGCTACGTTCCAAACTGTGGGGCACAGGTTGGGTGTTCTTGTTGCTTCTAGTACTGTTGGGCATGTACCTGAAAAAGACAAGAAAATTTTTTTTGTCAGAAGATGATTAAGCAGTAACATGTAACCTAGACCTAATCAGATTAAATCTAATGTCGATCAAAGTTCCCCGGCAACGGCGCCAAATTTGATATCACTCAAATTACCTTAAGGAGTGAATTACTCTCTCAAATAAAAGGTTCAGTTGTAGTACTTAGGGATCGAATCCAAAAGGAACTAAGGAACACAAAAGATATAATCGTTAGTGATTATGCTAGGTTGATTAAGTTTAAAAGTAAATTGCAGTTATGAGCAATGGTAAGTTGCTCAAGAAAATTGGTTTAGGTTTTAAACAATAAGAGAAAGTAGTTAGATTCAAGGTTGCTATTTAGATAAACAGGATTATAATGCTACAGATGTCTTAATAAGTTGCTTGAAAGATATTAAAGAACTTCAACTCTTAGATAAGTCTATTAGGAATCGGTATCTAGACTCGTCCATTGATCTGACTGCCGGCAATATCGACCGATGTTTTGACAGCGATATCGGACGATATAGGTTGCCGTCGATCGATTACTATATAGGAGTGTCGATCGATATAGCTTCAGATCGAATTGAATATGTGTTCACCAAGATCATAGACCGGCTCTCGTTCACCCTTAGAGGATCTCAGCTTATGCCAAATGATTTCAGGATAATGATTAACAAGTTAAATCATTCCAGGATCATACTCTAGTTAGCTACTCTAGAGTAAGGATTAGGGTTCATCAGAATAATGGATATCACAACTCAACAATCCATAGTTGAGGCTAATCCCTCATAACTATTTGAACCCCAAATCTAACAAGTGAATCTACTCAGACATGGCTAAGTGATTCATAGCATCAAGGTAATAATAGAAATTCATAAGATTAGAAGATTGAACACTTGGTTCATTTGAACAACAAATCTCTTTGTATATTCTTCTAAATCTAGAACTCTATAACCTTTGATGAAAATGAGAATAAGATGAAAAGAATACTTTCATTAATGAAAGCACTAAGAGTATTGAAAAGCACACTAAGAATCAAAAGCATATCCTGCCAAAACACATAGGCATAACTATAAATATGAGTTCAATTAGGTTAAAAACTCGCCAGGGACAATCTTGTAATATTGAGAGAACTTGGGCTTCAAGTCGGCTGAGTCAAACTTATTCTTCAAGCTCGATATCGATCGATGGTACAAGGCGTACATCGATCGATGGAGTATCTTGATTCGTCATCTTCTATGGAAGCATCGTCGATCGATTACACAGGATGTGTATCGATCAATATGTATCTCTGGATATCGACCTTGTTGTCTTATCTTCATAGTTATCTCGGGAAAACTCTACTTTAAGCTCCATAAGGACACCTAAATCATCACTTTACTCCAAAATGCTCTTGAACCTGAAAACATACCTAATAGACTCCAAAACATATATATATATATATATATATATATTGTAAAGTCATCTCAATACCATGGTTAAAAGTGGGTCAAAACCATGGTAGATCATCATTCTAGGATTGATCAATAGATATTTCCTGCCCACAAGGTGTACGATGAAATGTCTGAATGAAGTAATATTGCTCTAAGCTTGCTTAACCAAGGACACTAGATGTTAGGGAAGCCTAGATAGTTAGTAGACTAGTCCTTAGTGATTGTTTGATTGATCTAGACCAAAGACATTTGATTTCTAAAGATAGAAAACAAATGAAATCCATCTTGACAAAGATCTTTGTAGGGGTCAAAATCGGTACGACGGAATCAATGACCAAAACTTTCGGTAAGAATAAAAATACGTTTTATAAAACACGAGAAGTTGTTTTATAAAATTCTAAGGACTTTCCGAACAAAGGAAATCCACGCAAAACATAGAAATTGTCATCTCGAAAAAATGAACGAAACAATCTCTGATTACACGATTGCCCAAGTTAAGCGAAAAAACGCAAAAAACCACATCCGCCACACTACGAGCAGGTTCGACCGAACCAGTTCGACATGTGACGAGCCGAACCAGCCAGTTCAGCTCGCCGTAGGTCGAGCTGACCGTCCCGGGCCTCGCTCCCCTGCATCCTCAATGCAAGGCATATGTCCTTCGATTCGATCGTGCTCTGAACCATGGTCGAAAAGTCTTCTTTTTCTCGTAAAAATTCGAGAAGATCGTATAAAATTGCAACGGTGAGACGGAACATCGTAAATAGTCAAACTATATGGATAACTCGAGAAGTTTTCTAAAAACACCATCGTATCAAGAAACGATCTTGTCTAAAATCGTTAAACGGTTTTTATCGCAAAACGGCTCGGAAAGTCCTAAAACACGATAAAAACCTATCCACAGTTTTAGACAAAGTCCAGCCCAAAGATACAATGAAGGTTTGGCTATTTACTCGGAGAAAGAAGATAAATTTCAAGTTTGAAGATAAATAGAAGATTTTCGAGGAAAAATGGAAATATCGAGGTAAATGGAAGATTTCGGATAGACTCGAATCTGTGCGAAAAGGAAAGACTAAACCGCCTAAAGAGTGAGTATATAAGCAGAAGGCCAAGGACAGAAAAAGAGAAACAATTTTCGGAGCTGTCACAACCAAACTTAACATTAGGAAACTTTCCGTTTTTTGTTATCGAGCTGCGTCTCAACTAGGGTTTTCAGTCTTAGGTTGTTAGAACTAGGGAACTCTCCGTCAGCTCTTGTAGCCAAGGCTTACTCTCGTTGTACCACTCTTACGCAGAATTCGGAATATGAATCCTCTTCGCTCTCTATCTCGTTTTTCATATGTTTTTATTTTGTTATCGTGTTCTTGATTGCTTGTTTGCGGTTCCGCAGATAGCCGGATCCTCTGGGAAATTAGGGTTTTCTCTATGTTCCTTTATTTATGTAAAATCGACAGGGGTGAATTTCGGTTCCCACAGTTTGGCACTAGAAGGAGGGGGGTCGGATATATCTTACACTCAAGCCACAGCACGCTCAATCTAGAAACGATGAAAGAAGAACAACCAACTCGTGTCGATAGCGAAAACGTTGACAATACAACAGCTCCAGATGTGTCCACGGTTAACGCTAACGCTAACATCGAGACGTTCGAGAAGATGCTTGCCGACTTCAACAAGAAGTCCGAGGAGCAGGAGAAGCTCATTGGTTCACTCGCAAAACAGGTCGAAACCTTAACTGCGAAAACCAAGGCAATTCGCCCTCGCGAAACTACTAAAATCCGCGGAAGGAGGCTTGATTTTGGGAGGCTTGATTTCGGGACTCCTATGGATCACGTCATAACAGAGCAGGGTAATCTGCCGGAGCAAAACTCCGAAAACGATAACCCTGACGCGACGCTAAACGAATCGGATAAATCTCCTACTCGCAGAAAGGAGACCGAAGAAGACAGTGTCGAAAGGGTTAACCTGAAAACAAGCGACCAATCCGATCCTTCGGATGAAGACGCCGACGTCCATCCGAGGAGGAGGAAAAATCGCAGCCCTCAGCTAGAATCCTCTCCCGAGTGTTCTCTTACTGAGGACGAGGAAGAGCTCTACTGCGTGCAATGCGCAAAACGGCCGAGGAACGATCTCGAGTTACCTGCAGCAAACGCCGACGAGGTCGGAACACTGCTGGCAACCTAACTGAGATTTGTGATCTCCACGACTACATTACTAAAACGGCCGCAGCGTAATTGGTAGCTTTGTGGAGTGCGTCATGGATCGGATTGGTCGCTCAAAAAGTCGCTCTGGTTCAAGTCGAAGTTTTGAAAGTGGGTAACTCTCGAGTAACCGCAGACGATCCATGACACACTCCACAAAGCTACCGATTACATAACCATCAAAGAGGAGACTAAAATCCTGTCTGAACAGCATAAGCTGGCGAAATCATCCGCAAAGGACATCGCGTCCGAGCAAAAGCTGAGAAAGAAAAACCCTCATAACGACAAATTCGTCCAACATGAGGAACATGATCTCGAAGGGGCGCAAAACTACGCCGTCAATTATGGATCATAGGAGTGGCAAACTACGGGGAACACATGCTCAAGGAATCCGAATTAGAACAAAAATTCCTTCTGCGATCTCCATCAGACTCTCGGGCATTCTACCATGAACTGTAAAGTTCTCGGCGCTAGACTGGCCGCAAAGTTTCTCGCGGGAGAACTCTCCGAGATATCCAGCGTGAAAGAACTCATTCGCGATTTGGATCGCCCCCCGAAAATCGATAGGAACTCGCGAGCGGAAACTCACCTCAAGGGAACCAGCCGGGCGAGAATCACGGATGAAGACAAGACGAGAAAGGTAACAACGCTAACCGCCGAAGGGTTAATATGATCATCGGTGAATTGCAATACTACAGCGATACCATCTCATCCATCAAGTCCTACCAACGAAAAGCCAAAACCGGTTCGAGTTGGAAGACACAATTGAATGACACTCCGAAGGGAGTAATCGCTTTCGATGACACGGAAACCGGCGACATCGATCAACCACACGCCGATCCTCTCGTCATCAACTTAGTCATAAGCGACTTAGAAGTCGCCCGAATCCTGGTCGATACCGGAAGCACCATCAACGTAATCGTCCATAACACGTTGGTGCGCATGGGAATCGATTTATCGGAGGTCAATCCAATACAAAATCCATTGACCAGTTTCTCCCGCAAAACAGCTATGACTCTAGGATCGATCCGGCTCCCGGTCGCCGCAAAAGAAGTGACAAAAATCGTTAACTTCGGAGTCGTCAATTGCCCAGCCATCTACAATGTGATCATGGGCACACCTTGGACAAACTCCATGAAGGCTATCGACGTACTACTTAGGCATTAATTTCCGACCCCTACGAGAGTCGCGGCAATTTGGGGATGCCAGAGACAGTCGCGGTCGTGCTTTTAGCTGAACATAAGCTAAGGCAATTGGCGGTCGCAATCGTGAAACCGAAACGTGCGAAGTTAACACCGCCACCCGCGGAAAACAACCTCAAACCAGGAACTGTCGAGAAGCAGCAAGCCTCTGAACCCATCGCTTCTACCCAACCAGAGGAGCGAATAAAGTGATCGAGAAGTCTGCGACAGCTGAGTAAACACACTCGCACCAACAATCAGAACTACGGGATGGCTTGATTTCCGAAAGGAATACGTAGGCAGCTCGCCTAATGACGAGTTCAGCTATCCCCTTTCCGAAACGGGGGGGGGGGGGGGGGGGGG
>CAKOAT010068155.1:29033-49694 GCA_932364175.1 Eruca vesicaria subsp. sativa | reverse complement strand
AACACGAAATTCAGAGCTCTCACCACCAAAACTAGCATTTAGGAATATTTCCGTTTTTCTGTTAGCGAGCTGCGTCTCAATTAGGGTTTTCGCTCTTAAGCTTTTCGGCTACTCTTTTGTACCAGTTCTACGCTGATTCGGAATAAGAACCTCTTTGCTCTCTATTTCGTTTATTTTCAATCAAATTCTAAGTTATCGTTTTCTTATTTTTCGTTGTGCGGTTCTCGCAGATAGCCGGTTCCTCTGGAAACTTAGGGTTTTCCCGAAGTTTCCTTTTTTACGATTTATTTGACAGTGAGTGGATTTCGACACCCACAGTCTGCTCAGCACGAAGGGAAGTTGAAGGTGATCGAAGATGCGCATTCCGCGGAGATATCTCAGTTCGAGGTTAGGATCAGCGAATTGGAGCGTGATCTCGGAAAGACTGCGTGTTCTTTGCTCAAGGCGAAGGATGCAAAGAAGGCTAAGGCGTCAGAGTTACGCAGCCTTCAGCGCAAGATGAAGATCATTGAGGGATTGACGGTCCGTGAGACCAAAGAGGATGTTCCTGTCGAGGGAAGTGAGTCCGACCCGGTTCTTGCGACGGAGTGGGCACTCCAGCCCAACGTGGATGAGAGTGATATCACTCAAATTACCCTAAGGAGTGAATTACTCTCTCAAATAAGAGGTTCAATTGTAGTACTTAGGGATCGATTCCACAAGGAACTAAGGAACACAAAAGATATAATCTTAAGTGATTTTGCTAGGTTGATCAAGGTTTAAAAGTAAATTGCAGTTGTGAGCAATAGTGAGTTGCTCAAGAGAATTGGTTTTAGGTTTTAAACAATAAAACAAAGTAGTTAAATTCAAGGTTGCTATTCAGATAATCAGGACTATAATGCTATAGATGTCTTTGTAAGTTGCTTGCAAGATATTAAAGAACTTCAACTCTTAGATAAGTCTATTAGCAGTCGCTATTAGGCTCGTCCATTGATCTGATCGCCGACAATATCGACCGATGGGTTGATAGCCATATCGGACGATATAGGTAGCCATCGATCGATTACTCTATAGGAGTATCAATCGATATAGCTTCGGATCGAACTGAATATGTGTTCACCAAGATCATAGACCGGCTCTCACACGTCCCAAGAGGACCTCATCTTATACTAGATGATTTCAGAATGATGATTAACAAAGTTAAATCAATCCATGATCATACTCTAGTTAGCTAATATAGAGTAAGCATTAGGGTTCACTAGGATAATTAATATCACAACTCAACAATCCATAGTTGGGGCTTATCCCTCATAACTATTTGAACCCCAAATCTAACAAGTGAATCTACTCAGACATGGCTAAGTGATTCATAGCAACATGCTCCTGAAACTGAAAATATACCTAATAGACTTCAAAACAATTATATATATATATATATATATATATATATATATATATATATATATATATATATCATAAAACCATATAAAAAACACTTACCTCGTTGTACCGCTCTTACGCAAATTCGGAATAAGAAATCTCTTTGCTCTCTTTTTCTATTCTTATATTTTTATCTATTATTTTATATCTTTGATTGCTTAGAATGTGGTTATTGTTGGGATCAAAATCGGTTCGACGGAATCAACGGCCGAAACTCCCCGCAGAAATATAAAAGGAATCCTTTTGTAAAACCCGAAGAATCGTTTTATAAAACTCGAGGATCGTTTTATAAAACTCGTGGGCCGTTTTATAAAACTCGAGAATCGTTTTATAAAACCCGAGGATCGTTTTATAAAACTCGAGAATCATTTTATAAAACTCGAGGATCGTTTTATAAAACTCGAGAATCGTTTTATAAAACTCAAAGAATCGTTTTATAAAACTCGAGAATCGTTTTATAAAACTCGAAGAAATGTTTTATAAAACTCGAGAATCGTTTTATAAAACTCGAGGATTATTTTATAAAACTCGAAGATCGTTTTATAAAACTCGAGGATCGTTTTGTAAAACTCGAGAAGCCGTTTTATAAAACTCGAAGATCTTTTTATAAAACTCGAGAAGCCGTTTTATAAAACTCGAAGATCGTTTTATAAAACTCGAGAAGTCGTTTTATAAAACTCGAAGATCGTTTTATAAAACTTGAGAAGCCGTTTTATAAAACTCGAAGATCGTTTTATGAAACTCGAAGATCATTTTATAAAACTCAAGAAGCCGTTTTATAAAACTCGAAGATCGTTTTATAAAACTCGAAGATCTTTTTATAAAACTCGAAGATCGTTTTATAAAACTCGAAGATCTTTTTATAAAACTCGAGAAGCCATTTTATAAAACTCGAAGATCATTTTATAAAACTCAAGAAGCCGTTTATAAAACTCGAAGATTGTTTTATAAAACTCGAAGATCATTCCATAAAACTCGAGAAGCGGTTTTATAAAACTCGAAGATCGTTTTATAAAACTTGAGAAGCTGTTTTATAAAACTCGAGAAGCCGTTTTATAAAACTCGAAGATCGTTTTACAAAACCACGAAACACCGAAACCGCCGTAAAACGCGAACTAGTCGTGACGCGAACTAGCCGGTGGGCGAACTAGTCCCATCTCGACTAGTTCGCCCACCGGCGAACTAAGCCAGCTCGGCTTAGTTCGCCGGTGGGCGAACTAGTCCCATCTCTACTAGTTCGCCCACCTGCGAACTAAGCCAGCTCGGCTTAGTTCGCCGGTGGGCGAACTAGTCCCGTCCCGGCTAGATAGCCATTGGGCGAATTAATAGGTGCTGACTTTGCCCCACTGGTTCTTTTCGCCTAGTTCGCCATATGACGACCTAGCCAAGCTGAACTAGCTCGCCGTACGTCGAGCCGACCATCCCGAGCCTTGATCTCCCACATCCTTGATTCAAGGCATACGTCCTTCGACACGATCGTATTCCGAATCACGGTCGAAATGTCTCCCGTTTCGTCTCGATCCATCCTATCGTTCGTGTTTTACGATAAAAACCGTAAAACTCCGTTTCCCGAAAAGAACTCGAAGAAATCGTATAAAACGGTAACGGAACATCGCCTAAACTATACGATTTATCCGAGATTCTTCGTTAAGATTATAAAAAACGCGTTTTTAATAAAAAACGTCGAGAGAATCGTAAAAAAACGGCATCGGATCAGGAAACAGTCTCGTTAAAGTCGTAAAACGGTTTTTATCGTAAAACGGCCCGAAAGGTCGTAAAACCTGATAAAAACCCATCTCGCGACGTTGACGAAATCAAACCCGAAGATACGATAACGGTTTGACGGTCTACTCGCAGACAGAAGATAAAAGGCAAGTTTGAAGATAAATAGAAGATTTCCGCAGAAGAAAAGGAAGGATCGACAGATATGGAAAGTTCCCGAAATATTCGGCTTCGAGCAAAATGGAAAGCTGGGACACGAGTTTTCAGAGCTTTCACCACCAAACTTAGCATTTAGGCAATTTTCCGTTTTCGTTATCGAGCTGCGTCTCAACTAGGGTTTTAGTCTTAGATTGCTAGAACTAGGAATTTTGCCGACGGCTCACGCAGCTAAGGCAACTCTCGTTGTAACCATTCTTACGCGAATTCGGAATATGAATCCTTCTTGCTTTCAATCTCGTTTTAATATTTATATCTTTCAATTTATTCATATTAATCGCGTTCTTGGTTACTTGTCGTTGGCTTCCGCAGAGATCCGGTTCCTCTGGAAAATTAGGGTTTTCCTAACTTTCCTTATTTTACGGAAATCGACAGGTGTGAATTTCGGTTCCCACAGTTTGGCGCTAGAAGGAGAGGGGGTCGGATTACTCTTACTCATAGCCGCAAAACGCTTGACCAAAACGACGTCTGCATGTATGAAAGACAAAGTCGCAACTCGCAAAAAGACGCTGGTAAAACAACTCCAGCAGCGACTGCTCCTACAGCCAACGCTCGCGCAAACGCTGTAGTACTCAACAAAATCAAAAACCTAATCGCGACTCTTCGCCACGGAAAGAGCAACAAAACAAGCTCATGATTTCTATCTCAGATCACTAAGGGCAACGATAAAATCTATCAAACCCCATAATGTTTTTCTTATTTCCGAGTTGGACAAATCTCACGTGTTAAGCAAAAGACGTTTTCCGAGAACCTTTCGGAAAAAATAAAACTTGCTCTCCCAGAAACCGCAGAACAAACCGTAACTTACTCGCGAAATAAATCCTAGGATACTCGCGGAAAACCCTAGGCTGTTCGCGGAAAAATCCTTAGGTGACTCGCGGAAAAACCGTAGGTTATTCGCAGCAAAACCCTAGGTTATTCGCGGAAAAACCCTAGGTTACTCGCGGAGAAAGCCTTAGGTGACTCGCGGAAAAACCGTAGGTTATTCGCTGCAAAACCCTAGGTTGTTCGCGGAAAAACCCTAGGTTACTCACGGAGGAAGCCCTAGGTTACTCGCGGAGAAAGCCCTAGGTTACTCGCGGAGAAAGCCCTAGGTTACTCGCGGAGAAAGACCTAGGTTATTCGCGACAAAATCCTAGGTTGCTCCCGGAAGAACCTTAGGCTACTCGCAGTTGGGCAATACTATCCAGCCGAAAAGACGGTGAGTTGGCCAAGCAACCTAGCTTGCCATCTTGGCGAGCTGACCGGCTTTCCACCTCGTCCAAGAGGCACTGACTTTTACCCGAGGATCCGCACAATCCAAGTCATAGCTATGGTGAGCCGGACTGTACTCTAAACATTAATCGCACTGCTTTTCGTTTCGTCTCAATCAAAGTTTTCATTGAGATTTTACAACGAAAACAAGATAGCTTGATGAATCGGGACTGTGCTCGCCGACTCACCATTAGGCAAGTTGGACAAGTTCGACGGATCGGAACATCTCCATCTCGAATCTTGATCGAGACGCTTTTTCTTTCGTCTCAATCGGACTTTCCGTTGAGATTCTACGACGAAAACAAGTCAACTTGACGAATCGAGATCACCCGCGCCAAGCGTCTTAGCTCGCTGAACGTAGAGCTAGCTAGCTTGCCATACGGCGAGCTGAACCAAGCGCCTAGCTCACCCAAGAGACGCTGACTTCGCCCCAAGGGTTCTTATCATCCGGATCGCCACACGGAGAGCTGAAATGGTTCACCCGACTCGCCCTACGTCGAGCTGAACAAATCCTCGAGTTTCTCTCTCGAGTCTTGATCGCGCTGATTTTCGTTTCGTCTCAATCGGAATTTCCATCGGGATTTTACGATAAAACCGAAAAGACTTGTTTCTTCGTATAAGTACGAATCAATCGTCTAAAACGGCAACGTCAACCACCAAAGTTGCCTAAACTATACGATAAGTCTGAAACTCTCTAAACCCAATCCGGTTTTACGAAACTCTGCCACGCTAAGGCGAAAACATCCAATCATAAACATGTGATTGATTTTTTCGATGTACAAAGCGCACCTAGTCGGTCAAATAAAACCAGCAAAACATGAGCTCCGATGGTTAAGTCTTCTCCCTGCTCTGATACTCTTGCTGGTAATTCGTCGAAGACCGGTAAGTTAAAAGAAGAAGAACGAAGAATAGACGATCCCAAATCATCGATGAAACTAAGACCGATCCAATCTCTCATACAACCGAGAAACGATCGCCACGCATTCGAGCATACTCATTTCCTAAAAGAAAGAAGGAGCTAGAGACGCTGACGTCGTCTTAAAACCGACTCGCTCCTAGAAATTTTCGAAAATCAGACATACTCCAAGTCATCGCCAATCTGCCACAGTCTTTAACCAACCCGGATTATCGATCATCCGAATCCTTCAAAGGAAACTCATCTTTTTCTTTTCATCGAATATTTTCCCTCGCATCGAGAAAACGCTTTCTATAAAGCAAACTCTCGCCAAAACAAGAAGAAAAAATATTCGGACAATGTGACGCCTCGTCGAAATCATCCCAAAAGCAAACGACAATCTAAAAACCGTCTAAGCTCTAAAGACTGATCCAAACTGTCTGGGAAATAATCTCGAGGACTATGCAGCATCTCTCGTCGCAACCATGCGGTTAGAAAATCTCTGCGAAACTGCAGGGTGAAACTCTATAATTTTCTGAAGTCATAAAGATCTTCTCGAACTTGATAAAACAAGTGTCGTATAAGAATCGAAAATTATACGAGAAATCTTTAGGCATCAAAGCATTGATCTCATTTTCCGTCAAACCAAGTGAGTCACGGAATAATGTCAAGAACATTTGCGACGAAAGAAAAATCAAGAACACAAAGCAGCAATAGAGAACACGTCCTCCCTTCTTGCTGACTGATCCTATTGCTGATCATGTGATACATTCCGCCCGAGAAACCCGCTAAAACATTTTGCGGCTAGATCTCGGTGAAATAACTTTTGGTAAAACTCCACGAGTGACTCCGAAAAAACTACCACCGGAGAATCAAAAACTAAGCGGAAAGGTTTCTCAAAAAATCTGCGGAAACATTGTTAACCCAATGCGTCGTGTCGATTACTAAATTCATCGCCCGTTGCTTACGCGAGAAATCCTTCGTATAGCCAGGATCATGTCATAACGAAGTAACTTTCAAAGTAAACGTAATAGGTTTTGCGAAAAGTACATTCTAAGCTATACGATCCGGCACTGAGCGGCCAATCTAAACTTTTCTTCCTCGCAACACGATCTGAAAGATCTCACTCTTTAGCCCATCGGTTCACGAGCATACGCTCTCATTCCTCTCGTTTACATCCGAGAATGAGACCGCCCCGCCAACGACTCCGCACGGGCTCTGCATCGAGTTTCTTAGGATCTGTCTCGCTCGAGTAAAAAAGAAACAACTTTCATACAAACAAAGGAAAGATTATACGAAACTTTCATCGTATAAATCAAACCTACAACGGAAAACGTTTTCTACAACCACATGCATACTTGGCATATCAAGCTCGACAAACGTTACTTGGCTATTGTCCGATCACGCTTCACTTCAGTGCCAAGTTTACAAACCGACTCGACCTTTTCGATAGCACGAAAGTGTCGTGGTCTAATCCTCTACCAAATACGGCCTTGGCTGTGCGGCTGAACACAACCTTCACCCAAGCCAATACATTCAACAGATAATGTGAACTTGTCGAAAATCGGCTAAGTTCTGTATTCTTGGGATTCACTCTATTTCCGAAGCAAGTTGCCTACAAAATCCGACGTTTAAGAAAACACTCGTACCAGAGCTCCTAAAGCCGTACGAATCTCGGAAGGTCAACACTTCACAAAGAACCGTAACGAAAAACCCTTCATTTCGGGGAAACAACTTACGCGACCTCTCGGTCCTAATTGCTCTAGCACAAATCATAAAACTACCTAACATCCAAACAGGAATGTAAGTTTTAATTGCAAATATCCGCAAACGAACCAAAGTGTTCCTGCAAAGAAGGGTCAAGACAAAACCCTCGCAACACCGCGCAACATCTTCGAGCCCGCAAACGTTCCGAACACGAAACGCGGCATATAAAATAAAAACCAACTTTCGGCACTGCGAGACGTCGCAGACGCCCAGAGATTAGTTTTTCAACATAAATACGTTCCTCGATAAAGTCATTTTCTTGGAAGACCTAACAGTCCGTCCGCGACTATAAAATTACGAAAAACTTCTTAAACATACGTATCCTTCGCGAAGGCCAAAACAACGTAAACATTTATCGCCTAAAAAGTTTGTTGCTGATCACAACAAACTCGCAACAGTCCTAAACAAACTTAAGTTATCTCGCAGAGATAGCTCTCGAATATCCGACACAAGGGTAATAGCGCTATAAAAGAAATCCAAACTTTTGATCAGCACTTCCGAGCAACTTAGAAATTGTTCCCGGTGAGATGCTCGGTTCCAACCAGACGAATCGTATAAGCCGAGAACCTATCGCGGATTCTAAATCGATATGGAATCAGGTTAAAATCGCAACAGGCAAAACGAAAGCCGACTAGTCATCGCATAGCCTCAATCCGAAAGTAAACCTAGGTCTTGCCCTAAACCCAGCACACTGGTCGCTAACGTCNAAATTGTTCCCGGTGAGATGCTCGGTTCCAACCAGACGAATCGTATAAGCCGAGAACCTATCGCGGATTCTAAATCGATATGGAATCAGGTTAAAATCGCAACAGGCAAAACGAAAGCCGACTAGTCATCGCATAGCCTCAATCCGAAAGTAAACCTAGGTCTTGCCCTAAACCCAGCACACTGGTCGCTAACGTCTCAGGACATGAATCGAGATCCTAAAGGCATGTCTCTTCGTCTATATCTAAACGCTCACTCGATTTACTAAACATCCTAAAACGGGCAAACGAACAAGGCGATACACTAAGGGAAAAAGGAATGCGAGACGACAACTCGCGGACCTCCCTCAATATCAACTCATAATCTTCCCGCTACATTCATACGCATAAAAACACGCTCTTAAAAACGCAAACTGATTTTTAATAAAGCCGCAAAAGCGGCAGGGACCCAGAGCCGCACACGGCCAGTCCGAAAACTATAACGGCCACGCTCAGCCAGACCAAACGGCCTACGAGGCTAGTCTCAAGGCCGGCAAAGGTCAAGATGCCATCGACATCAATATGCTCGATAAACATATAACTAGACCGTAGAGGTCTTGCTGGGAAACAGGTCATACGAACCTTAACTCCGAAACGAACTACGAAAGGCTTGATCCCCTCAAAAGGGTACGTAGGCAGTCTTCACAAGGCGCAGCCCTAATCTTAAACGCTTTCCGCTCTCTGGAGAGTGGAAAGATCACTTTCAACGGACCTTTCTGACCATTAATTCCGCCTAACTTAACTAAAACTGGTTAACCACTCGCAAGAACCTTACGCTAAAGGCTCAAGATTCTTACGAGCTGGGGGGCTAACTAATGGGGTCAAAATTGGTACGACGGAATCAACGGCCGAAACTCCCCGCAGAAATATAAAAGGAATCGTTTTGTAAAACCCGAAGCATAGTTTTATAAAACTCGAGGATCGTTTTATAAAACTCGAGGACCGTTTTATAAAACTCGAGATTCGTTTTATAAAACCCGAGGATAGTTTTATAAAACTCGAGAATCGTTTTATAAAACCCGAGGATCGTTTTATAAAACTCGAGAATCGTTTATAAACCTCAAAGAATCGTTTTATAAAACTCGAGAATCGTTTTATAAAACTCGAAGAATTGTTTTATAAAACTCGAGAATCGTTTTATAAAACTCGAGGATCATTTTATAAAACTCGAAGTTTGTTTTATGAAACTCGAGGATCGTTTTATAAAACTCGAGAAGCCGTTTTATAAAACTCGAAGATCGTTTTATGAAACTCGAAGATCTTTTTATAAAACTCGAGAAGCCGTTTTATAAAACTCGAAGATCGTTTTATAAGACTCGAGAAGCCGTTTTATAAAACTCGAAGATCATTTCATAAAACTCGAGAAGCCGTTTTATAAAACTTGAAGAACGT
Organism: Eruca vesicaria subsp. sativa; assembly: GCA_932364175.1. Lineage (NCBI taxonomy): Eukaryota > Viridiplantae > Streptophyta > Magnoliopsida > Brassicales > Brassicaceae > Eruca > Eruca vesicaria. The sequence goes on along the minus strand of CAKOAT010068155.1, from coordinate 40,286 downwards.
TTTATAAAACTCGAGAAGCCGTTTTATAAAACTCGAGAAGCCGTTTTATAAAACTCGAAGATCGTTTTACAAAACCGCGAAAAACCGAAACCGCCGTAAAACGCGAACTAGTCACGACTAGTTCGCCAATGGGCGAACTAGGAGTCCCATGACTAGTTCGCCCACCGGCGAACTAGGCCAGCTCGGCTTAGTTCGCCGGTGGGCGAACTAGTCCCGTCCCGGCTAGATCGCCATTGGGCGAACTAAGAGGTGCTGACATTGCCCCACTGGTTCTTTTCGCCTAGTTCGCCATATGGCGACCTAGCCAAGCTGAACTAGCTCGCCGTACGTCGAGCCGACCATCCCGAGCCTCGATCTCCCACATCCTTGATTCAAGGCATACGTCCTTCGACACGATCGTATTCCGAATCACGGTCGAAATGTCTCCCATTTCGTCTCGATCCGTACTATCGTTCGAGTTTTACGATAAAAACCGTAAAACTCCGTTTTCCCGAAAAGAACTCGAAGAAATCGTATAAAACGGTAACGGTTAATCAAAACACCGAACATCGCCTAAAATATACGATTTATCCGAGATTCTCGTTAAGATTATAAAAAACGAGTTTTTAATAAAAAACGTCGAGAGAATCGTAAAAAACGGCATCGGATTAGGAAACGGTCTCGTTAAAGTCGTAAAACAGTTTTTATCGTAGAAAGGTCCTAAAACACGATAAAAACCCATTCCGCGACGTTAACAAAATTAAACCCGAAGATACGATAACGCTTTGACGGTCTACTCGCAGACGGAAGATAAAAGGAAAGTTTGAAGATAAATAGAAGATTTCAGCAGAAGAAAAGGAAGGATCGACAGATATGGAAAGTTCCCGAAATATTCGGCGTCGAGCAAAATGGAAAGACTAAAACAGCCTAAGGAGGAGTATATAAGGAGGAGGCATAGGGCAGAAGCTGGGACACAAGTTTTCAGAGCTTTCACCACCAAACTTAGCATTTAGGCAATTTTCCGTTTTCGTTATCGAGCTGCGTCTCAACTAGGGTTTTAGTCTTAGATTGCTAGAACTAGGAATTTTGCCGACGGCTCACGCAGCTAAGGCAACACTCGTTGTAACCGTTCTTACGCGAATTCGGATTAAGAATCCTTCTTGCTTTCAATCTCGTTTTTATTTTTATATCTTTCAATGTATTCATATTAATCGCTTTCTTGGTTACTTGTCGTTGGTTTTCGCAGAAATCCGGTTCCTCTGGAAAATTAGGGTTTTCCTAACTTTCCTTATTTTACGGAAATCGACAGGTGTGAATTTCGGTTCCCACAGTTAGCTGATATCCGGGACCTCTTGGAAAATTAGGTTAACTTTATGTTCCTTATTTTACGGAAATCGATTGAGCGAATTTCGGTTCCCACAGTTTGGAGCTAGAAGTAGAGGGGGTACGGACTACTCTAACTCATAGCCGCAAAACGCTTGATGGAAAACATGTCTTGATAAATGAAAGTCAAACTCGCAGCACGAACTGCGCCTATGGCCAACGCTTATGCAAAAGCCGTAAGGCTCAACAAAATCGAAAACCTAGTCACGACTTTTTGCTACGGAAAGAGCACCAAAACAAGCTCGCAATTTATCTGTCTAAACAGAAAGGACAACGATAAAATCTATCAAACACTGTAAAATTCGTCTTATAACCAAATTGGAGAAATCTCAACGCGTAAGGGTTTGACCAAAACATGTTTTCCGAAAACATTTAGGAAAAATAAAATTTGTTCTCCCTAAAACTGCGGAAAAACTCTAGGTCACTCGCAGAAAGAAGAAGGCATAAAATCGGGTACGCAGCCCCCACGACTCTACTTCTTCCGAATAAATTTCGGACAATGTTTTGAAAACCGGACCGGGCAATGAACTAGTGAAACATCTGAGTCACCGTTCAACCCGGTTTAACCGGTTCAACAAGGTTTTAATTATAGTATTTTGTTTATGTATATACTATATATAATAGCATCACCAAGTAAATATACATACAGATATACTTCCTATTTGACCGTTAATTGTAGTAAACTAAATATTAATGATTTGTTGACTTATTCCCTTGCCATAAACACATCTACCTTTTAAAATTTTCAAAGATTTTCTTCTCCATTGTTACATCGGTTCAAGTTCCTGTAAATTTTTAATATATATATTTTTGTGTTTTTGTGCACATAGATGGTTTCTTTTTCGTTTGCTACATTAAATCTAGCTAAATCAAAACAAACTGAGAGAGAAAAGTCAAAAACTATCTTCAACTTATAAAACAGTGATGGAACAAAGGTTTAATTAGATTTGAATTTAGAAATCTGGGTTTTTAATAAAACCGGGTCACCGGTTCTTACGATTTTCGGCCGATTATACCGGTTCAACTCACATCCGGTTGTAGAACTGACCCGAACTCGGCTAGGTTAAGGAGTCATGGTTGAACCCGTCCAACCGGGTGGTCCGGTCCGGGTTTCAGAACGTTGCTTTCGTAGAAACAAAGTCGATTTCTGAAAATCACTTGAAACCTAAAAACGGTTGACAAAGAGTAAACAAAGCAAAACGGGAGATCCTATCCCTCACTGCTCAAGCGTTTTCCAAAACCTAAAGTTTTTGTAAAAATCCGAGTGACATTTCTACTGTGACATATTCTGCGAATTATCAATATTTGTCACCCAAATCTTACTCCGAAGAAAACTATTCGAAACTTCCATGAATCAATCCCATGGAAACGAGAAAAACTTATGATTAATTATGGTCGCAATAATTGACCTCGTCATGGCTCTCGTAAAATTAAAACTCGAAAAAAAAATTTACAAACCAACTTTCGTAATATTAAAACTCGAAAATATTTTATGAAACATCCTTTGTAAAATTTAACTCGACAACATTTTACGGGACAGTCCTAGTAAAAGTTAAAACTCCATAACACTTTACCTTCGTAGGATTAAACTCGAAAAATATTTTACGAAACATCATTCGTAAAATCAACAAGATTGTACAAAAAGACTTTATGAGTAAGAAAGAGATGGAGCGAGAGCTTAAACGTGAACTTCGCATATCAGCCTCCCTCCACTATCTCGCTGCCCTCTCTTTCCTTATCTGCCATGACCTGTCACAAAACATCATTTCCCGACGAGTTATACGATCGCCCTTGGCCATTCCTAAAACGCCAATTGGCTTTTGACAAAATATATTTTCGTCTCGCAAAACAAACGAACCGGAGACTGAAACCTGGATCGGGAAAATATGGTTCACCAAACCAAAACGCAAGACAAGCTTTAGCCTAAATGCGACAAGGAAAGTAGACAGATCCAGAAAGAATTGATATTATAACTATCCGTAAGGGATGTACGTGCACGAGAAGAGGAACGGGAAATAAGCAAGAAAAACGGAGAAGAGGCAAACCCGAATCTCCAAGAAAACTAAGGAAGAACTCGCAAACCGATCCAATCTCTCGTACAACCGAGAAACGATCACCACGCATTCAAGCGTACTCATCTCGCTTCCTAAAGAAATAAATAACTAGAGATGCAGACTCATTCCTAGAAATTATCTTAAATCCGAGATTTTTAATATCAACCCAGATTGCCGATCTTCCCAATCCTTGAAAGAAAAAAAAACTCTTCGAAATAACTGTTCATCCGTTTTCTTTCGTAAAAAAGAAAGGAGTAGGTGCGTATACTATACTCATATAATCACATACATCAAAAAAGTTTTTCCTCGCATCAAGAAAATGCTTTCGACAAACCAAACTCTCGTAGAATATGCGGAAAAATATTCAGAAAATGCGATGCCTCGTCAAAATCATCCCAAAAGCAAACGACAATCTAAGATTCGTCTAAACGATATGAACTGATCCAAACCATCTGGGAAATAATCTCGAGGATTATACAGCATCTCTCATCGCAATCATGCGTTTAGAAAACCCAGCCAAACTTCAGAGTGAAACTCGATGTTTTTCCGAAGTCATAAAGATCTTTTCCAACTTGATGAAACAAGTTTCGTATAAGAGTCAAAAAATTATACGAGAAATCTTTAGGCATCAAAGCATTGCTCTCATTTTCCGTTGAACCAAGTAAGTCAAGGAAAAATATCAAAACATGTGCGACAAAGAAAAATCGAGAAAAAAAGTAGCAACAATACGGAACACGTCCTCCCTGCTCGCCAATTGATCCTATCGCTGGTTAACTGATTCATTTCGCTCAGGAAACCTGCGAAAATGTTTTGCGACTAGATCTCGGTGAAATAACCTTTGATAAAAATCCATGAGTGACTTAAAGAAACTTTCACCTAAGAATCAAAACCAAAGCGGAAACGTTTCTCAAAAATCTATACAAATATTGTTATTTTGACATCTCCATATGCCGCGGCAATTTACTAAATTCGTAAAAACCAGTCGCCCGTTACTTACGCAAAAAAATCCTTCGTATAGTCAAATCATGTCATATGAAGTAACTTTCGAAAGTAAACGTAACAGGTTTTACGAAAAAGTACTTTCCTTATAGAAAAAACCAAGCTGTATGATCCGACATTGGACAACAAATCTAAACTTTATTTCCTCGCACCACAATCTGAAAGATCTCATTCTTTAGCCCTGCGGCTCACTGGCATCCGCTCTCATTCCCATTGGTCACATCCGAGCAGGAAATCACTGTGCAACTGACTCTGTATGGGTTCTGCATCGAGCTTCTTAGGCTTTGTATCCCTCTGATAAAGAGGAAACAACTTCCATACGAATGAGAAAAACATTATACGAAACTTTCATCATATAAACTAAACCTAAAGTGGAAAAACGTTTTCTACGACCACATACATACTTGGCATATCTTAACAAACGCTACTTGGCGCTTGTCCAATTACGCTTTCTCTTCGAAGCCGAGCCGGATTACGGCATCCCCTTTAAGGACGACTGTAACCGACTTGACCTTATTGATAACACGAAAGTGTCATGTTCTAATCCTTCGCCAACTACATCCTCGGCTATGCGGCTGAACTCAACCTTCACGCCAAGCCAAACCACTCAACGGATAACATAAACTTGTCAAAAATTGACTAAGTTCTATATTCTCACAATTCACTCTAATTCCAAAACATTTTACCTACGAAATCTGAAGTGTAAGAAAACACTTGTAACAAAGCTCCTGAAGCTATACGAGTTATCCTTAAAACTACTCGAAATAGATCTCGGAAAGCCAACACTTCACAAAGCACTGTGAAGGAAAACGGCATCTTATGCGAACCCTTGGTTCTCATTCCTCTATTACGAATCAAACTACTTAAAATCCGAACGGGAACAGAAGTTTTGGCTGCGACTGTCCGCGAGCAAACCAAGATGTTCCTCCAACGTAGTGTTAAGACAAAAATCTTTGCAACACCGCAAAACATCTTCATGGCCGCAAACATTTCAAACACGAAACGCGGCATACAAAAGAAAACCAATCTTCAGCATCATGAGACATCGCAGATGCCTGAAGAATAATTTTTCAACAAAAATACCTTCCTCGAAAAAATCACCTTCTTGCAAGACCAGACAGTCCATCCGCGACTATAAAACACAAAAAAAAATTCTTAGGATATGTATCCTTCGCGAAGGTCCAAACCACAGTAACATCTACAACTTAAGTTTGTTGCTGATCACAACAAATTCCCAACTGTCCTAAACAGACTTAGCCATCTCATAGAGATAACTCGCATACACCCAACACAAGGGTAATAGCGCTATAAAAGAAATCCAAAATTTTGGTCAGCACTTTCGGAGTTGCTCGATTCCTACCATACAAGTCGTATAAGCTGAGAACATATCGCGGACTTTAAAGTGGGATGGAATCAGGTCAAAAGCGATACGGGAAACATAAGCCGAAGTAGTCATTGCACCCCCTAAAACCGTGATTAGACCTAGGTTTTACCCTAAACGTAGCACACTTATCTTTAGCTTCTCTAGGCATAGTATCAAACACCCTGGTACAAGATCCCAAAACTTGTCTCTTGGCTAATATTTAAACGTCTTCAGAAACTCCACAAGTTTACGTGTTGTGGGAAACTCTTGAAACAGACCACGAATATAGCAGTTCACCCGCAGTTAGACTATAAGATGAAAACTCATATTCTTCCCTCTACATACATACCAATACAAACATGCTCTTAAAACACGAAACACAATTTAAAAGGCGCCCGCAAAGCGGCATGGACTCGAAGCTACACACGGCCAGTCTAAAAAATATAACGGCCACACTTGGCCGAAGCAAACAGCCTACGAGGTAAGTCTCGAGGCTGATACAAAATAAATCGATATCAACATGCTTGATAATCTCTACACATAACTAGACCGTAAAGGTCTCACTGGAAAACAGGTCGTACGAACCTTAACTCCAAGACAAACTACGAACGGCTTGATCCCTTCAAGAGGGTATGTAGGCAGCCTTCACTAGGCGCACCCTCAGTCCTACTGCTTTCCGTTCCAACGAGAGTGGGAAGACCACTTTCAACGAAACTTTTCAACCATTAATTCTGCCTAACTTGCCAAAAAATTTCTAACCACTCGATAAAACCCCACGCTAGAAGCTCGCGGTTCTAACGAGCTGGGGGGCTAACTGTTGGGGTCAAAATTGGTCAGAACGGAATCAATGGCTAAAAGTCCTTAAAAATGAATAAGAACATTTCTCGGAAAAGTAATTTTTCGGAAATAAACCTATGCGGAAACATTCTTTGATAGAACTCGCAAAATCCTCAATCGAGTCACTAAGAACTAAACACGATCATCTGAGAGCAACAGACAAATATCCGAACCAGCCATGGACAAGATTGTTGGGGTCAAAATCGAACAGGACGAAATCAACGACTATAAGTCTCCGCAAATTTCAAAACAATCGTACGAAGATGCGAGAACACTAAAACTCGTATCAGGGTTGCATATCAAGAAGGATTCGTAGCTCTTCGGACGAAAGAACTTCGGAAAACCAAACAATGGAAACACGACAACGATCAGTGAGAAGTTGGATACACAAAATCTGATTCACCCGGTAACGAGTAAGACACAATGTCGGACTTGGTACCAGGCGAATTTGGTCACAACGTCCAAATCGCCCGTTGGCTACACCGTTTAACTCGCCCTTTGGCTACACCGTTCAACTCACCCGTTGGATACACCGTTCAACTCGCCCTCTGGCAGTGCGAACCCACAACCGAGAGTTGAGAAGAGTGGAGAGGCCAAGCCAAAATCTCAACAGGAAATGATTACATGATAAAAAAAAAATTAATATTAAAACATATACAAAGAAAGACATGATTTTATTAGTACGATTAAAATGTGGTACACTCTAAACGGGAGCAATCAAAATAAACCATATCACATATAATCCTTTCTCCAATCTACTCCTCACCTAAAACATTCTTAAAAACATAAATCATAAATATACACATCTATATATATAAAGGAGAAAGTATTCTCTTTTTAAGGTGTCCACATCAGCAAAATAGAAGTGAATATTTTGAGATATGTGGCAAGATATGAAAGACTCAATAATGTTGCGTTTCTCCATCTTCTTTGTAACGTCTTCATTTATCGCCACTTGAAACATTAATCCAAACATTGATTTTTGATATGAGCAGAACAAGAACAAGAAGAAGAAGCTGTTTTTACCACCGCAGTTGAGATCCCTGCAAATTTTTAGACTTAACCGGATCAGGATTAATGTATTGAACAAAATGTATACATGTATTTTTTACATGATAAAAAGGTTTTCTTTAATAAAAAGAAATGATTACATGAAACAGAGAATAACAACAGTGACCATAATACATGAGCTCTAACCAGCGAAACAAATCTCAAAGGGTATATACATATTATTATGAGTTTTATCAATTATTAGAGATACTAAACCATAGAGCAAACGATATACATGTTATTAAGAGTTTTACCAATTATCTATATATATAAAGGAGAAGGGATTCTCTTCTTAAGGTGTCAACATCAATAAAAGAGAGGTGAACATTTTGGACATGTGGCAAGATATGAAAGACCCAATAATGTTGTGTTTCTCCATCTTTTTCGTAACGTATTCATTTATCACCACTTGAAAACATTAATCCAAACATTGATTTTTGATATGAGCAAAACAAGAGAAAGAAGCTGTTATTAACACCGCATTTGAGATCCCTACAAAATTTTATACTTAATCGAATCAGATTTAATCTATTGAAGAAATTGTATACATGTATTTCTTTTCCATGATAAAAATATTTTCTTTAATAAAACATAATTACATGAAACAGAGAATAACAACAATGAACCATAACACATGAGCTCTAACCAGCGAAACAAATCTCAAAGGGTATATATATATATATATATATATTATGAGTTTTACCAATTATTTGAGATACTAAACCAGAGAGCAAACGATATATACATATTATTAGAAGTTTTACCAATTACAAGATTTAATGTCAATCAATTTCAAGATTTAATTTCAATCAATTTCAGATGAAAGATTATACATAATCATATATGAATCTACTAGATCTTTTATCATAGAATTTTATATGATTTATGCCACTCTTACAAGAGATATATTGTTTCCAAACATATTTTCACTATATATATAAAGATAGAGTACTCTCAAATATGTCTTACTAAACTATATATTTCACTTTGTTGTCAAGGAACATTCAAATGAAGAATCATCAAACATTTTTACTGCTCTGTAGACAGATTTAATAATGAGTGCGACTTCATCGTCTCTTCATTCACCTATGACATAAATCGACAAGGGTTCTTTTCAAATTTTTTAAAGTGAGCTGAAGAGATTAAACATGCAATGGGTAATCATTTTCCAAGCAGTATATAAAGAATATAAGTTTTATTTAAGTATGGTTATGGTTGTGTAGTATATTTCTAAGTGTTGAATATTTAAGTGTTGGATATAATGCTATGTTTAGAAACCTGTCAATATATATACTAATTTATATGTTTAGATCTCACAGACTCTCTAAATCCAGCTACACCTCAGATCATTGATCAATCTACAAGATTTATACTCTCATTAATGTCCCTTGACCATTCCTCTCAATATGTCTCGGTTATAAACATCCAACTAATAGAATCCTATTAACTCAAAATTGGTAATTATAAAAAAATATAACTCATTTTTAATTTAAACCATCATGTGCTAACAAATTCATGTTAAAGCACAAGATGCATCATGTATAGTTATTCGATTGTTTCTTATAAACTTCGAGATATGAGATTAATATACATATTAAATAGTATAAAAATTAATCATTATTTTGTAAAATTGTGTGAAAAAAAAAAACAGACGTAATTGTGGGCTAATATTGACACTATGTTAAATGAGTCATTATAATTTCTAAAAAAAATAGTAAAATACATAGATAAAATTGTTGTAAAACAATTATGAATCTATTAATACTAATTTAGGTTAAATAATTTTTTTTTTTAAAATTATCATATAACTTTATTTACACGTCTGTCCGTAGGGCGTGTTTACTATAATCACTTATAAATCCATATCGAAAACACAAATGGAAAATATAAAACTTAAGTAGCACGGGTCAATTCTAGTTAATTAAAAATAAAGTAAAACACTTCCATTTCTATAAAAACCTTTAATGGTAAGATAAATATATTATTTATAAATAGACGAATGAAAAATCTTGTTTGATAAAAACAAAAGATTTAAAGGATTTTTGCAAATTTGACTCAAAACTCAAAGTCAAACACAAAACTAACCTTTCTTGTTTTTTGATTTTTCATTTGTCTTATTCACCCCATCTGTTCACATTATTTACGAAAATGCCATTACACTTTTTTCTTTTTCTTTTTTTGAAAATTGTTTTTTTACTCTCTCAACCTCATCATCTTCAAGTATTTACAAGATTGACATTGCCATCAATACCCTAACTACCATGAACAACCAATTTGAAGCTTTTAATGCACCTAAAATCGATTTACACTCTCTCTTTCTCAATTGTTATGAACTAAAAACAACATCTCTTTCACTTTGTCTCCATATTCATACTAAAAACCCAAGCTTTTGATTCAATTTTTTTTTATGGTTGATAGAGCCATTTAAGCATATAATTCTTGATGGGTTACTTTCATTTGATATTCAGGGTGGTTGGAGAAGACTTTGTGTGCTAAGAAAGTCATCTCACCTAATTTAAGGTATGAAATTGAAATTTTTTCCAGATCTGTTCGCGTAGAAGACTTACTCGTAAGTCTTCTGGATGAGCTGGACGACTTACTTCTAAGTCGTCCAGCTGGACGACTTACTTCTAAGTTTTCCAGCTTTGTATGTTCAAAAAAAAAAATATCTGGACGACTTATAAGTAAGTTGTTTAGGAAAAACGGGCTAATTTTGCATTTGACCGAATTGTGTCAGATATTTGACTTTTTCTGGACGACTTACCAGTAAGTCGTCTCCGGAAAATTTAAATTTCAATATTTTATTAAATCTAGACGACTTATCCGTAAGTCGTCTAGATTTAATAAAATATTGAAATTTTAACTTTCCCGAAGACGACTTACTGGTAAGTCGTCCAAGAAAAGTCAAATATCTGACACAATTCAGTCAAATGCAAAACTAGCCCGTTTTTCCTAGACGACTTACTTATAAGTCGTCTAGATTTTTTTTTTAACATACAAAGCTGGACGACTTAAAAGTAAGTCGTCTCATTTAAATTTCAATTGCAAAAATGACCTGTCTGGAAGACTTACAGTTAAGTCGTCTGGACGACTTACGGTTAAGTCGTCTGGACGACTTACTTGTATGTCGTCTGGACGACTTACTTGTATGTCGTCTGCGTCAATGACTAATAATTAAGTCATCTGTAAAGTCTTCCAGCTGGATGACTTTCCAGACAACTTAATTATTAGTTTTCTACTAAGTCGTCCAGGCTTTATGAGTATGTATTAAGAATTTGTGTTATTCTTCTTAGATGACTAATAATTAAGTCATCTGTAAATTCTTCCAGCTAGATGACTTTTCAGAAGACTTAATTATAAGTCTTCTACTAAGTCGTCGAGGCTTTATGAGTATGTATTAAGAATTTGTGTTAGTCTTCTCAGATGACTAATAATTAAGTCATCTAGAAAGTCTTAGCTGGATGTTTGATCTTCTTTGAATTTTACTAAGTTTTCTTGGTTGAATAGAGTGATAAAAATATTTGATCAAATCCCGTAATGTTTGATCTTTTGTGAATTTTACTAAATTTTTTTGGTTGAATAAAGTGA
>CAKOAT010068155.1:0-28933 GCA_932364175.1 Eruca vesicaria subsp. sativa | reverse complement strand
GACTAAGTTTTTCAACACAACCTTGTAAAACATGTAATATGCTTTAACACCAATGATGATTTGTTGGAAGAAAGGTTAAAATGCTTCTTAAAATGTTGTATCAATACGAGGCTACCAACATTCTTGTTTATTAAGATGAGCAGAAGGCCATTGTGATTTATTATTGCATATGGGAGATCCAAAAGATGAAAAAAGCTATTGAATTCTATTATTTCATTGATTTGTACATGTGTAAACACATTGTTAGCACATATATTACATCTTGGGAACTGATTTTACAAAACTATAATAAATCATTCATTTACAGAGACAAGCTTGGACTCCACTTGATATGAAAGAAGACAGCGTCAGAAAACATTCAGAAAGTCCAGACAACTTCCAGACGACTTACAGGAATTCCAGACGACTTACAGGAATTCAGATGACGTACAGAAATTCCAGATGACTTAAAAGTAAGTCGTCCAGAAGACTTACAAGTAAGTTGTCTGGTTAAAATTATTCAAGCGGGAAAATAATTTTTTTTTTAAATTTTAGGCGGGAATATTAGTACGACTTACTTGTAAGTCGTCTGTGTAAAATTATTTACCAGACGACTGATATTTCAGTTGTCCAGACCCTAAACCCTAAACCCTAAACTAAACTGACTAAATTAACTAACTAACCACGTTATAAAAACAAATTATACTTAAATAGTGTTTATTATACACAGAAATAAACACACTTAGGTAAATTTTTAATTTTTCAAAAAAAAATTTATGCTTTCGAAAATCTAACCCTAAGAAACACATACAATACTACAACATATATTGGTGAAACCTAAACTAAAGAATATCATGACTCACTACTTTCACTCATCTATGCTGAAAACAACTGACTTTTGTTATATCTTAATTTATATCTCTTAAGACATATGTTAATTACATAATCCCAATTTTTCATTTATCAAAATATTTATTACACAATTTTTAAATTATTTTTAAGAAAAACTGTCTCAGACGACTTTAAATTAAGTCGTCTAGAGGACTTAGTTGAAAGTCGTCTGGGCAGACGACTTACGAGGGCTAGAAACGTAAAACAAATACCCTTTTTTGTTTGTTCACAAGGGGTTGGTAGTAATTTCAATAGCCTTTTAGGTTAATTTTGCATTTGATTCAAGTTTTGGATTTACTTTTGCATTTCAAATCAAGTTTTGAGTCATATTTGTCAATTTTCCCGGTATTGTATTCCATTAAATGTGAAATATAAAAATACTACGTACTGAATGAATTCAAAAGAAGCTCAATCATAATTTTTAATATTGATATGAAAATAAAAATACATATTTTCACAGTCCTAACAATAAATGCAATATAAAAAATTTCAACAAAACACATATAAGAGCATGATTGAAACTTAATGTTTTAAAATAAAATAAACATATTAAAAAAAATACACCTCTTTTAATAAGAAAAAAAAACCACAACAGTCATACTAGGAAATTTAATCAACCACAACTAAACCGGTACTCAATCTCCTAACAAATAATGATGTAGCAGCACCAAAAGAAGAGAGGTTAGTAGATATTATGGATTTTGAAAGCAATAAGGTATATGCTAATAATCTTATTGGCAGTATTTTGTAATTTAGGTATATGCTAATAATCTTATTGGCAGTATTTTGTAATTTGGGTTTAATCGTGCATTTATCTTGTATTAAATCTTCTAATCTATTAAAATAGAGTCATTCTTTTTATCTACTGATAGAAGTTGTCATTTAAATTTGGACTTTTTCTAAAATGTTACAAATAATACAAGTTATATAGTTGACTGAACCGCATTACTTAAATTAAACCGGCGGTTATTTATGGAATAGATTTTTGGGCTTACTTTTGTTTTTATGACATTTAATTATTTGGTTCTTGGGCTTAGTATTAAATAAAAACTCCAAAAAACATTAAATAAACTTTCCACCTTAATGGATCAAAAATCAATTACTATTTTCAGGCCCAAAAATATTTAATATTTTCAACAAAACAAAATTATATATTATTATTAACTTATTTAAATCATGTACTTTAAAACATGTTAATATTTTTTAGCCCAAAAATATTTAATATTTTCAACAAAACAAAATTATCTATTATTAATCACTTATTTAAATCATGTACTTTAAAACATGTTAATTTTTTTTATTTTAAATAAAAATCCCTATATCCTGATAAATTTTAATGGTAACTTTTAAATAATTTATTGTTTTATTTTTCTTAAATAATTTACAGATTTAAAAAAAAATGTAAAGCAAAACCAAAAACCAAATCTAAAAACTAAAATCCAAAACCAAAAGCTGAAAACGCAGGTTATACTTTTTGCTTTTTTTATTTACAAAATAAACTATTTCAAAATTTTTAGAAATTTATTTTGTCATCTTTTTAGTTTTAAATTACATGTTCGATTAATTGAGATTTGTTTGTTGGTAATATCAGTTCAAACTAACACAGAGGGTCTAAAAAATAAATACCCAAACCAAAAGTTGGAAATCAAAAATAGAAACTTAAAAACTAAAAACCAAAAACCAAAATTTAAAACAAGATCTAAAAATAAAAACTGAAACTAAAAACTAATGAAAAACAACTATCACCACAAATTTTGGTAAACTAATTTTTTACCAAAAAATTCTTTAAATTAAGGCAAAACCCAATTATATAAATTTTTAATCATAAAAAATTTCCGCGCTTTTCAAGCGCGGATCAAAATCTAGTTATATATTAAAATAGAAGTCACAACTCTTTTCATGTGTGATTTTTAATAAAATGGACCTTCCCTAGAAAATTATGTTAATTTCATTTATTCCTTAATAACATTCATGACTTACTAAAATCACTTCACATTTCGTTACTATATAATAACTGATTATTATAACAACTACCTATACCTACGCCTAAAAATCGATTCAGTTAACTAACATATTTTCATCATTAATGAATCATATACGACATCCTATATATTTCATATACTAATACCTATACATATTTGTTTATGTATTATATAGATCCAACTTAAATTTTTTTTACATATATTTCAAATTTAGAAATAAAAATATATATATATATATATATATATTAGTAATGTTACATAATAATGTTTTTTTTTAAATGGTTACAAAAATAAAAATTTATGAATTTATATTAATGATATTATAAGCCACATAAATATATCATAAAATTGGATAGTTTACATAATCAAATTATATTTATTTATTGATAAATTTTACTCCCTTGGTTTCTTAATATATGATGTTTGGGATCATTGCACAAAGATTAAAAAATTTACATTCTTTTACAAAATTATTTTTAAAAATATAATTTTAAAATCATTCAACCAATTTTTAAAAAAGCAGTAACATTTTATTGGTTGAACAATTTCCAATAAAGTTAAAAGTAACCTTAAAACCTCAAAATATATCTTAAAATTTCAAAACATCTTATATTTTGAAACAAAATAAATCTTTTAAAACATCATCTAATTTGAAACGAAAAGACTATTATATAATTTTAAATATTTTCGTATTAAAATACCCGCACATTAAAATTGAACTAACTAAAACCTAATAAAACGTACACTGTAATATATGTTGTACATTATGGGTTAGTTAGTAATTGTTCTGTTATTTTGGGAAGATATATTGAATTTGATACCTCTTGCCCACCTTCAAGAACGTTACTTCACTATTCTTTCATAATCTTGTTCAGTTATCCAACTTGATATTTTGGGCTACCCAACCGAAGTTTAAGTAAAAAGCTGCCCAACTGACTAAATTATATATTAGAAAGTAGGCAGTCTACCAAATATTAGTTAATAGCAAAATATAGACATACATAAATGATCTACTTGTAAAGTTTCCATCTTTCGAATCTTTAAGGTCTAAATCTTATTAAGCTTCCAGACCCCCAAGACAAAAAAGATTTGATGCATATCAATTTTAATTAACTAGATATTTTCTTATACCATATACAAAAGTAAAAAATTTAAGTTTAAGTAATATTTTAAAAACAAATTTGTTACTATTTTAGATTTGTATATATTTTGTCAATATTTTAATATAAATTTTGATTTAGTTAAACATAAAATTAATATAAAATAAACAGTTTGATTTATTTTAAATTGTATTTCTATGTATATGTTTAAAATTATAATTTTAGATAGATTTTCATTTTTTATTAAGATATATTAAATTAACTTGTATAAAATTAGAAAATGATACATAATTTTATTATTATTAAAAAATAAATTTAACATATTATAAATTTTTTTGAGAAATTCTTTTTGTTTCCACCATAATATTTTTAATCATCCTTGTTTAGTTCATTCCATTCTTGTGAAAACTAAGAACTCTACATACATAACACAAGAGAAGGCCACACTCTAGATTTCAGCCACAAACCGGTGGGACAAGAGACAAGAACCCCACATCGGGGAGACAAAGCCAACAAGTTAAACATTTCAAAAACCAAAAAACTACCAACGAACTAAAAGAAGTATAATAAAAAAAACTTGAATATAATTCGTCAATCCAATGTTTAAAACTCGACTATCCCAACATTAGCCATTGACACTATGAATCAACATTCCGACCCAACTAAAACAAAATTTAGTTTTTTTATACCTATGCTGTTTGATGTTGTGACTTGTCTTCAGAGTGTAGTCCAATACCACATCTTTGAATGAAACTCCATTGAAGAATAGTTGCCCCTCAAACAGATTCCCATCACCTCTTCTAACTCGATAATGTTCTTGTCCTCTGTCGCTTGATTTTCTGTTTTCATCATTGTTTTCCTCATCTTCATAATTGTCAGTCTCGCTATCAAGATAAATGTAATGCCAAAACGAAAGTTTGTCAATGAATGCAGCTACGTCTTCTTCTATTCATAAAGCGTAGCTACGTCTTCTTCTATTCATAAAGCGTTTGTCTCCAACTCTTCTTCGTCATCTAATTCATCCCTAAGGGAAGGAATTGTGTTTTCACCGAATGGATCCATTGTTTTGGATCATGATCAACCGGAATCCTCTGTTAAAGCTTTTGATTTGGGAGAAATCGCCGTCGCATCTATTTCACTCTTTCTAGGGTTTGAGTGTCAATGAACATAACTGGAGATTAACCACTAACATTTAGACTATAATCAGGTTTTAATCAAGTTTTATTCGGATCTTAAGTTGATCATTTCAGTTTAATCACGGTTTTGGTTAGGGAACAATGGGTTATAGTTTAATAATAAACTGTAAACTGACTTTAATCCAAGTTTATGTGTGTTTCAGTGTATAAATTGGAAGATGTGGGGAGATAGAGTTCGACTTTTGGATTTTGTATAGGATTCAAAATTTAATTTAGGGAGAAATAGAACGGGTCCAAAGTCTGTGTGTTTATGGTGATACTTGGTGTTTAATCCGCACATACGGGCATGGTTTTCTTACGAATACTAAGTACGACGTTACGAATAGGAGTTAAGTCGTATTTATTACGATCTCATTATCCACCACCCTTTATAAGCAATCCCTCAAACAATATAACAGCCAACTTCGGGTCTACACTAACAAAACAAACACCAAGCCTAATCTGGTACCTGAGCCGGAATTAGGTCTTAATGTAAGGAACCTGCAAAACAATCAATCACCAATATCAAAATAGCAAGATCCTAACTAACCATGACTATACTCTAATTCGTAACGCCGTATCCTTAACTTGACACAACACTCTAACTCAATATTGAATTCTAACTAGGGCCCCACTGACTTCATTTTCCTTCTCAACTTTGGCAATATCCTATCTCCTTACTTTAAAAGCCGAAAGAAGGAACTTTCAACTGACCGCGGCCCACATCCATCAGGTTACTGCGCGACAGCCTATAGTCCATTGGATCACTGCCACATTACACCCTCGTGTAATACTCAGCCATTGGCCATGACTCGTTCCTCTGAGTCTTCCCAATCCAGTGAATAAGGAGTTTTTTTGAACCCGTTGGGTACGGGATCTGAAGGAACACTAACTCACCCCCAATAAGCCTAGTATTGTGGGTTACACAAATGTTGTCGCAATATATAACTAATACTAAACTCGGTAATATAACCAAGGTTTCAAGTAATAATCACAAAAAATCAAACACATTCCATAATCTAGCATAAAGACTAATTCCAAAAATAACTAACTAACCACAACTTAGCGATATTATCTAAGCATTCAGCATTCACTAACTAACCAATAAACCTAACAATTAGCATGCAACTACGATTCTCAACCAATAACTAAGCATGCTATCAAATCCATCAACCTAATCTCAACTATTAATTAATCAAACCATTACTCAGTTATACTCGGTCTCCTGCCATGATCCAACTTCTAAGTAACGGAAACCTGCATGAAAACAACTCAACAATCAATTGATTTATTAATTCAAAAATTAAAAATAAACTATGATTTATGTTTTAAAATTAATTATAATGACAACAATATCATAGCAGAATATTTTTTAAATTATGTTTATACAAATATTTTGCTTAATTTTTATTTAACTATAGTTTTTTATATCTTAAATTTTTGTTTCTATAATAGAAAATTATATTTTCAAGATAACACCGTAATTTTTTTGTTATAAAAATATAACATTATTAATATAAGTTCATCTTATTATATAATAAACTATATATAAAATTATTAAAAACATGACAAATAAACAAAATTACCTAAAAACAGAAAGTTACAAATCAATTAGCAAATTCACTTAAATTTTATAATTGAAATTATATTTTCAATATTACAATCTAATACATAATAATTAGCTTATTTTTTTAAAATATACTATTATTCATATAAATTCGTTTTTATTATATAATAAATTATATACGAAACTATTAATACATGATAAATACACAAAATTACTTAAAATCAAAGAGAAGTCGACAACTAGAAAATTAGTTCTCAAATGTTAGCTTCTTTTATAATAGAAAATTTTACTTTTAAGATAACAATATAATACATGAGAAGTATCTTTTTTAAATATAATATTATTAATAAAAAAAATTTGTAATATAATAAATTATATAGAAAATTATTGAAATTACGACAAATAAAGTAAATGACCTAAATCATGGAGAATTTACAAATAAAACATTTTACTTAAATTTTATAACAAAAAATATATTTTCAAGATCACAATCTAATTCATATAAGATTTTTTCTTTTTTAAATGATATTACTAATATAAATTCTTTTTCTATTATATTGTAAATTTTATTTGGAATTATTAAGACATGACATATAAATAAAATTACCTAAAATCATGGAGAAGTTGATAAATTAATATTGATTTATTTATATTTAATTATAATTGTTTTATATTTTAATTTTAAGTTTTAATAATCAAAAAACATTTTTAAGATAATAATATAATACGTAAGAATCATCTTGTTTGACAAAAATATAATATTATTAATATAAATTTGTTTATATAATAACTATATATGAAATTATGAAAAAATGACAAATAAGGAAAACCTAAAGCACGAAAAAGTTACAAATCAGTCAGAAAATTCATTTTAATTTTATAATAGAAAATATATTTTCAATGTAACAATCTAATATATAATAATTAACTTTGTTTTTTTGGTAAAACCGTTGGGGAAAGAACTAAATTATTTGTTTGAGTTGTGAAAAGTCAATGGTTAAGAGATAATATGTGCACTTTATATGTTGTTACATCTTGTTCATTTATTTTTCAAACTGAACTTTTTTCTTAAATCTATCATGATTTTAAATTAATTCTAAAATGTGGTTGTCTATCATATTTTGTCGATTTTTCAGTCTAATTACCTAGAAAAGAAATAGTTGTAGAGATTTATTTATTTTTATTTCTGCTGGACTTTATTTGATGAGGCACGAAAAAAAATCGTAAATAGATTATCATAATTTAGGTTTTTTATGAATTTTCTTTATGTATTATTTATTTAAGTTTTGTATTTTTAAGTTATATTATAAAATTTCACAAACACTTTTACGAAAATATTGATATTAAAGATTTTTAAAAACAAAATATATATTAGATAATTTTTAAGATAATTGATTTAAATACTAAAAACATGAAAAATGTAACAAGTTTTGTAAATATTTAAAAATTGAAATGAAGTGGTCCACTCAGGTTTCCGTAGCAAGTTGAGAAGAGACGATTTAACTCTATTAATATAGATAGATATTAATTTTATTTTACCCTTCTCTACTTTACAAGATAAGTTTTTTATTTTATGATATTTATTAATTTATCAAAACAATTAATTCATAGAGTTTATACTATATAGAGAGACAGAAGGAAGAAAGAAAGAAAGAAAGAAAGAAAGAAAAAGAAAGAAAGAAAGAAAGAAAGAAAGAAAGAGAAGCCCATGCGGTTTCTTCTCCTGTCTACTGCATGTACGTGTAGATGTCTTAGTCTTCCATGAGGCTCTATCTATTTAATGAATTCTAGCTTCAGTGAATTCTGCTATCAGGTATTTACAATCTCACAGACCTTTCTTTTCAATTTCTTTTCTCCCATTACAGAATCTTCGGTCCAGAGAAAACCAAAACACATCTTTCTCTCCTGACCATTGTTATATTTGGCAAAAGAAAAATAATCTCTCTTTAATTCTTTTCCATTCAAAATTCGTGATATAACCGATAAAACAGCCAAAAACGTCAAAGCAATTTTCTGTCGGAAAAGAAATATAATTTGAGTATTATTTGGAATAGTGTTTTCTGTCAAATAGAAGAAAATGGTCGAGAATTTCCAGAATGTTCAGGGAGATGTACTTCCTCGAAGCAGTGACTTATTAGACGATGATGGCCGTCCCAAGCGAACAGGTAAATTTATCCATTTAATTTAAATGAATTAACTTTTCAATTTGATTGAAGCTAAACTAGGTTATTATAATTATAACCTAGGTCAAAATGAACTTAATTGTTTTGAAAATAAATCATTTATACCAGTAAACATAAGAAATTAAGCACGAATTTGAATGGAAAAAATGAAATAGAGTAATGCTATTATTCTTTTATACCAGCCCACTTTTATTCTTCTAATTTTGCAACCATTTGTACTTTATAAAAACAAACATGATTTTGTGGGGGAAAATGTATCCATGTGAGTTTCACGTTTACGAAAATTGTTGTGGTTCCTTTGTAGACGCTTCAAGTAGCAAGTTTGACTCTCTTTTTTAAACTTTTTGGAAAAAGGCCCTTTCTAGAGGTTAAAATATTGTTGTCATTTGATTGGGGGTGGTTCAGGGACGGTGTGGACAACAAGTGCACATATCATAACAGCAGTAATTGGGTCAGGAGTGTTGTCTCTGGCTTGGGCTATTGCTCAGCTTGGTTGGGTGGCTGGTCCAGTGGCAATGCTACTCTTCTCTTTTGTCAGTTATTACACTTCTACTCTCCTCGCTTCTTGTTACCGCTCGGGGGACCCTGTCACCGGCAAGAGAAACTACACTTACATGGACGCTATCCACTCCAACCTCGGTAAATCTCCCCATCTCTGTTTTCTTTTAGAATAATCACATGAATAGTAGTAGAATAGTCAAAAGAAAAAAAAAACCGTAATGCAGTTGAAAATAAAGTCCGTTAATTAAACTATGTAAGCTGTTTTTTGTAGGGTATTGACATTTGATTTCTTTTGTAAAATTTTCAGGTGGCATTAAGGTGAAATTATGTGGAATTGTGCAGTATGTTAATCTCTTTGGTACTGCAATTGGTTACACTATTGCATCAGCGATAAGTCTCATGTATGTTCAAACTTAGTTTTCAACTGTTTTGTTTGTTTCTCACTATCATAGTCGATGAGACATTATAGTATTAAATAATCTGCAACAGTTACTTGTTCCAAAAATATGTGATTGATTCCTGGTTTAATTATTTGTTGTTTTCTGCTAATTATGATGGGGAAAAAACAACAGAGCAATCCAGAGGACAACTTGCCAACATAACAATGGGGGAAAAGAACCTTGTCCTGTCAATGGCAATGCTTACACTATGGGGTTCGGTGTACTTCAAATCATATTATCTCAGATTCCTGATTTTGATCAGTTATGGTGGCTATCCCTTGTTGCTGCAGTCATGTCTTTTGGTTACTCGACCATTGGGCTTGGCCTTGGAATCTCCAAATTGGTTGAGAACAAAGAGATTAAAGGCACTCTCACTGGAATCAGCATCGGGACAGTGACACCGACCGAGAAAATGTGGAGAACCTTTCAGGCTCTTGGAAATATTGCGTTTGCCTATGCTTACTCCATGATTTTCGTTGAGATTCAGGTATTTTATTTCTATATACGAGTGTGTGTATATACAATCAGGGCCTTAGCTGAGATTTTTTTTGGGGCGGGGGGCTTGAAATATGTTTCAAGAATTTTGGTAGATTTTCCTTTTTTTCCACAATTTAGAGACATATACTATATAGAAAAACTCCAAAATTTT
Source organism: Eruca vesicaria subsp. sativa (assembly GCA_932364175.1). Lineage (NCBI taxonomy): Eukaryota > Viridiplantae > Streptophyta > Magnoliopsida > Brassicales > Brassicaceae > Eruca > Eruca vesicaria. The sequence continues at coordinate 18,466 of CAKOAT010068155.1, read as the reverse complement.
TTGAGGCCAAAGCCAATGTTTGGTTGTGCCCACATCCGGCTATGCGTACAATAATAGCTCAGAGTTGGTTTAATGTATAATTTGTTGCAGGACACGCTAAAATCACCGCCTGATGAAGAAAGCACGATGAAGAAAGCAGCTCTTGTAAGTGTGGCAGTGACGACCTTCTTCTACACGCTCTGTGGCTGCGTAGGGTATGCAGCATTCGGAGAGTCTGCACCCGGAAACCTCCTGGCTGCTGGAGGCTTCACAAACCCGTATTGGTTGCTTAACATAGCCAATCTCGCCATATTAATCCATCTTGTCGGAGCTTACCAAGTCTATGCCCAACCAATCTTTGCCTTTGTCGAGAAAAAAGCGTCCAAGATGTATCCAGAGAGCAAGTTCGTCACAAAAGAGATCAAGATTCGACCCTTCAATTTGAATCTCTTTAGGCTCGTGTGGAGGACGGTCTTTGTTATTACAATAACGTTGATCTCAATGCTAATGCCTTTCTTTAATGATGTTGTTGGTCTCTTGGGGGCCATTGGTTTTTGGCCTCTAACGGTTTATTTCCCTGTGGAAATGTACATTGCACAGAAGAATGTGCCGAGTTGGAGCAAAAGATGGGTTTGTCTTCAAGTCTTGAGTTTAGCTTGTCTTATTGTCTCTTTAGCGGCGGCAGCAGGATCTGTAGTTGGCATTGTTAGTAAAATCAAGACTTACAAACCCTTCGAGTCGGATTTCTGAGAGGCTACCAAAAAAACTAATAACAAAGCCTGCAATAGGGATGATGAAACTAGAATTGGATGTTGTAATCTTATCTTTAAATTAGTTATATTAACTATGCATAAATGTTCGATACTGAGTCTTTCTTTTTTTTTTTTTACAAGTGGAGTTTGGGTTGAGTTTCTTATATTTGTTCATCAGACTTTCAGAATTCAGCATTTGAGCAACATGCATAAGTGAGAATCCATTCTGATACGCTCGTGTTGCATTCTGCTCTTCTCTCAAACTATACTAAGAAGTGAAGCCTATTTTATAATAAAACACTACATAATCTTTATTTCCGGATCGGATCGAATATCTGCTTCCCAAAATTTTAATATTTGTGATTTGCTTCGATTTTAACGGATATTGATTTTTATTATTTGCTTTGATTCGAAAGTTTACGGATATCCGGAATTTTCGGATCGAAACGAAACAAATAACGAATCAAATCAAATTTAACGAATAAAATGCCCAGCCTACTTTTGACACGGCCGTGGATTATAAGCTAGATTAATAATAATCTGATTTAATCCCCTATATGAAGTCTAATCACTTGTTCAAAACATCTATAAAATTTAAATATTTAATTATTAAAATAAAAAAGTCTCCACCTATGACATTTAGAAATCTTTTCATCTTTTCCTTGTCTTTCTTTTATTCTTCCAGCGGGTGCTTTTGTGCTTTCTTCTAGCTTTGGCTTTACCACTCTTTCTTGAAGATGTACGATTAGAACATAACCGAAAGAAAAATTTACTTAGATTGACTCTTATTTTTCAACTAATTACTGGACTAACTCCATGTCATGGATACTTGTTACCACACATATATAAAGACCAAATAACCACTAGAGTTGATTTTTATTACAATAATACCATTATAATTAATTTATTAATATTTGTAAAAACATTAATAGTTAGGCATGTATAGGCTTGTGACAGTGGTGGAACATTTTGGTATGACCGGAAGCGGACACTATACTGTTTATAGAAGTGCGAGAGTATCATCACATGAGGAGGAAGAAGAAGATTGTGAGGAGTTGAGGTGGTTATTCATTTGGATTGAGTATTGATTCTTGTTTTTCAAGTTTATTTTTTTGTGAACTTAACATTGTGAATATTATATAACTAGAGGTTGAAGAGTTTTTCTTATGTAACACGAGTTTATGGATTCTCATGTAGCCTAACAATCACGTAGTACTTCCATTTTTTTATGAAAAATAAGAAGAGAAAGTGTATTAAAAAAAATTGGGTTTTCATACAATAGTTCTATTCATTTTTAACAATATTTCAAATATATCTTGTTATTAAAAAATAATTTATAATTATATTAAGAAAACTAGTAATTATTCTTTAAAATATGTAACACAAATATTTGTTTTTTTTTAGATTTAAACAAAGTATAAAGGTTGTAAAAGTTTATGTAAAGAATATTTGTTTAAGACTTGAAGTATTATTTAGCTTTTGTTTTGTAATAAATATTATATTATTTTTGTTTTCATTTAGCTTATAACTTATGATAAAAAAAATTTATTTAAAATACAATTTTACAAATTTTTGAAATTAAAACATGAATTAAATAAAAATAGCCGCAGCGTCTGCCAAACGAACAACATAAATCACTTTTCTGCGGCTGCGGCTACGTCTGCGTCTGTGTCTTACGTCTACAAAACGAACAAAATTCGGTGGCTGAGTCTGCGGTTGCGACTGCGTTTATAAAACAACCAAATGAACAGACGCAGCCACAGCTGCAGACTCAGCCGCAGCCGCAGCCACAGACGCAGCCGCAGAAAGTGGCGGCAACCAAACGAACAGGACTATTGAAGAAAAATTTCCAAAACCAAAAATCTAGAGTTCTGGCGAGTTGCTAATTGATACACTCACATCGAGTTTGTCGTTGAGAGGAGTTTCGATTCACTTGCGATTTAATTGACCTTACTCCACCAAGGCTCGATTCCGCTTCTTGTTTACTCTGCCGTCAAACTCTCCGTGGCTACAAGAACCTCTGTTTCTTCACCATTGATATCCGTCGTATTCTCTACTGAAATTACAAACTGGTTTCTGATTTGGCTCTATGCACCCTCTTCATCTCTGTTGTCATTGACGCGATAACTGATTTCAACTTTAGTATCTTCATTGTTTGCTTTCCATTTGAGTAAATTCAGTCATCTAGTGTTCAATGACTTGAATTAATTTGGCTTTGATACTTTGTTAAGGGATATGTATGGTAAACAAAGACATATTTTCCACTTTTATTTTTTTTTTCTGTTAGAGCAACTCTTTGTGTTTATGAAGCGTTCCTAATTAACAGAAACATTGCTTCTATGATTTGAGTGCATCATCCCTTAATTTTTTATATTCTCTTGGTATATTCTTGGTTTCATGCTAATCGTTTTTTTTCTTTGATAGATACAGCATCTTCTAGCTGCAAGAAAAACTATCTCCGTCTACTGTACAAAAAAAACAAAGCTCCTAGGCAACATAAGAGTTTGTGCTATTATAGCTATTTTTCAAAATTTCAGATAGTTAAAGTTGGAGTGGGAATTGATGTATGGGATGCAGTAAAGAATTCTTCAGTTGGTGTATTTCCTCGGTTTTATGAGCTCAAATTCATATGGTGCGCTAAGGTTGTCCATCACATATTAACGCATCAGCTGTGAGTTAAGGAGATTCATGAGTTATGGTTATTGATTGAATATCATCGTAGCCGTCTCTCTTTGATCAAATTTGGGGTGATAACTGGGATGAATTGTGATGTTTTTCGAGATGAGGATATCTGTGATGTTGATCATAGAGTATTCTGGACAGAAATGGGGGTTTCCACAGCTGTTGGTCCTGATTTGGTTGAGCTGTGGTCTGTTTTGGAAAGATGAAAAGATAGGAATCTTGAGAAGAGAATAATGGGTGGGTTGCTTTGTGTTATTCATCTTGCCTTCTATGGAATAGCTCCCACCCGTCGAATTCCATTAGACTGTGTGAAGAGAGTTCATGATTTTGCAGCTTTTCAGAGATATATGTGGGTTCATGTAGCTTGTTAGAGTTTGGTACATTCTGTAAAGTGTGCCAAATACACCGCAAAAAAATCTTATACCATTAAAGGGTTCATTTTTATCTTGCAAATATGGGCATATGAGTCTGTTATTGACTTAGGAGAGCTTTACGGGAACAAAATTGGTGGTGAAAATGTGTCTGTTCTTTCATGGAGCGGCTCCCGAGAGCACTTCAAGTTTGAGGACTTCATTATAGAAGAGAAAAAAGATCATAATGATAAGGTATCTTTTCATTACATTTGTGTTTTTTTGTTGGTCGTTTTGAGTAATTGAGGTGAGTAATGAATGACTTTTCTTTTATAGGTGTGTGTTAGGCATTTTCTTACACAGCCAGATGGACTGTTTACGCCAAAGTTGAATGATGAAATGGATGATCCTGATGTAAACGAATTGGTGCATGACATCAGTCATGATTGTGTAATACATGAATTTTTGGGATTTACAAAACAATATTCAGCTACCACCAATATAAAGCTCCCTGTGTTGGGGTCAAAAAGGTCAACGATGAAGTTAACACACAAAACTCCAAAGATACAAGAATAAACATTTCCGAGAGCTAAAACACCGATTGCTCGGGAAAACGCTTGGAAAACGCCAAACAAGAGCCGAGCTCGGTCGCTACGTAACGACCGAGCACGAAACACGCTCGGTCGCTACGTAGCGACTGAGCTCAAGCCAAGCTCGGTCTCTACATAGCGACTGAGCATGTACACGCTCGCTCGCTACGTAGCGACTGAGCATGTACACGCTCACTCGCTACGTAGCGATCAAGCATGCAACGGTCGCTACATAGCAACCAATCATGCAACATGCTCGGTCGCTATGTAGCGACCAAACTTTCCCAAAGCATTGTTATGACATAAATATGTGCTTTCTCGTCTACTCTTTGTTGCAATCTCGTGAAAGCCATGAATTAAATAATCCTTGTTCCTTATCGATCAGAGTCATCAGTCGGACTTTACGATAAAAACCGCAGGAAGTTCTTTTTAACTGAAGAAACTGTAATAAACGTTCTGTGTCGAAAGACGGCCAAAGAGACCTAAAATGCGGTTCGGAGGCCACATATGAATTCTTAACTAAAAGCCCATAGACACCATGATGGTTTATGCTTGGTTCGCAAGATAAGATAAATGTTAGTCTTTTGCAGATAAATGTCAACTTTCCGCGGATAAATGTCAAGTTTCCGAAGATTGTCACGAAGATCGAGAAAAAAGAAATATCTCCATTTTCAAGCTATGACGGCTTAAGGGCAAAAGGGGGAACGCGCAAAACGACCTAGGCGGAAGTATATAAGGAGGCTTAGGCGAGAGGCAAAGGGGAGACTTTCACAACATCAAACTTAGCACTTAGAGCATTAGGTAACTTTCCATTTTTGTTATTTGAGCTGCGACTCAACTAGGTTTTGCAGTCTTAGGTCATTAAAATTAGGGATCTCGCCGACAGCTCTTGTAGCCAAGGCTTCTACCTTGTTGTAAAGGCTTACCCACGAATTCAGAATAAGACTTCTTTTGCTCTTTTCTCGATTTTTTATATTTACTTGTTTTTATCTTCGTCTTCTTATTGCTTGGTATGTGGTTTAGCAGATATCTGGGACCTCTAGTAAAGCTAGGTTAACTTTTTTTTTTTTTTTGAATGTGTTAAATTTTATTCATAAAAAAAGCCTTTTTACAATACAAGATTGCTAGACATAAAAACTACCCTCGAAAACGAGTTACAATCTTGTAGAGAACCAAAATTGGAGAATGTTCCTACTCCCCTTAACTCATTTTGACTGCATCAAGTATAACTTGTTGCACACTCCTTTCTCAATCAATTTCATCATCTTCACCATAGGGACAGGCTTCTCCCCATGTCTGATTCTGTTCCTCTCACGCCATAGAGCATAGATACTAGCTTGCAATGCATATCTGGCACATAAACGACTATTCTGATCACGAAGTCCATCAACAACCAGCCTCACAATCTCTGACCAGACTTGAGTATATAGCCTTCTCAAGACCCTTTTCATAAGATGACTCCAGACCTGGCTAGTATAAGAACATTCATGGAACAAGTGATTTCTTGTTTCTACAGCTCCCTTACACAGCACACAAGTCGCATCCACGGCATTTATTCCATCTCAACACCCATAGTAGATAGTCTATCCAGCACTGCAAGCCAACTAATAAACTGGTATTTGGGAGTAGAATGAGAGAACCAAATACCTTCCGCCCAGTTACAATCTGGACTAGCCTCTCTAATGATCCTCCAAGTTTCCTGAGTTGAAAAAACGTCTTTGAATCCAGAATTTCTTCTCTAAAGAACAATATCCTCCATATTACTTCTCATAGTCTCTTTGATCTTCACCAATTCAGTCTCAATTTCAGTCAACTCCCCTATTCTATGCCTTCTCCTGCGTCTATTATTGGAAACAGCATCATAAAGGGTAGCTTCCCTACTAACACCCATGTCAATGATCCCTCTCTCACCCAGCCGATCCATCAACACACCTTTGCAAGACCAATTATCATACCAGTAAGAGATATGTCTTCCATTCCCCACTTCTTTTTTAATAAAACTCTTTGCAATGTCTCTTAGCTTAAGTATCTTTCTCCACATCCATGAACCCGTTTGATTAGTAACTTTCACTTGCCAGAAGCTTTTACCCTTCAGTAAGTTATTCCTAATCCATCTCCCCCAAAGCGATTCACCTGAAATCATTCTCCAAACAATCTTCAGCCGAAACACCAAGTTGACTTCCTTAAGTTTTCTCAATCCCAACCCACCCTCATTCTTTGTTCTACAAACATCCTTGCAAGAAACTTTCGCTCCAGTAGACTTCAACTCAGGGCCTGTTTAAAGAAAACCAGAGCAGAGTTGCTCCACCTCTGCCATACATTTGCTCGGAAGCCTGAACACAGTGGCCCAGAAATTCACAATACTCATAAGAACTGACTTGATCAGCTGCAGTCGTCCTGCAAATGAGAGATGCCTGCTAGTCCAAGTACCAATTCTGTTCCTGACCTTTTCCACCAGTGGAATGTAATCCCTTCTCTTCATAGCTTGGATCATTAGGGGAAGACCCAAATACCGCACAGGGAGGGCACCCTCAGCAAACGGGAAATTCATCAAGATTCTGCTTTTTTCACTAGAAGATATTCCCGCCATATAGATAGTAGACTTTTCTAAGCTGATGCTTAGACTCGACCAAATAGCAAACTCATCAAAAAGAGACAAAGCTCCTTGAATTGATTCCTTTGTACCCTCAACGAAGATCATTAAATCATCCGCGAAACAAAGGTGTGTGAGAGAAAGGGATTTACACCTTGGATGAAGCTTAAACCTCCTCTCTCTTGCAGCTTTGTCGATCTTATGAGAAAAAACATTCATACAGATCACAAATAAGGAGGGAGAAAGAGAACATCCCTGCCTCAACCCTCTCTTGCTCTGGAAGTAACCAGCCAACTCACCATTTACTTGCACAGAAAACGATGGAGTAGTGACACAAAGCCGAATCCAGTGAATGAACTTACTTGGAAATCCTAGTGATATCTTGCTCATTTCATAGTTTTAATCATCCTTTTTATATTCATTTCAATCACTTTAGCTGCATTTAGAGTCCCTTTAGGTGCATAGCATATGCATGTGTGGTATTTCAGGTATGGAGAAGCTTAGGTTGAAGATTAGAGGATTTAGTCAAAAGAAATGAAACTCACCAAGAAGTTTGAGGTGAACTCACGCGGCCATGTAACGCGGGCCAGCACCAGGCCGCGTTTTTCTTCCAGAGATCCTCGAACACACCACGCGGACAGATCACGTGGGGGGAAGCGGGCCGCGCCTTATCACTAGCCATCCTCACGCGGCCATGTAACGCGGGCCAGCACCAGGCCGCGTTTTGCGTCCCGAGATCCTCGACCACACCACGCGGGCACATCACACGGCCAGCCTTCATCCGCGCCTTCTCATGAGTCATGCACCACAGACGGAACACGCGGGCAAAGTCAGGCCGTGGATCTGAGCCCGAAAGATCAAGATGGGGAGCATCATGCCGTGGACCATGGACGCGGGTAGGGGCAGGCCGCGGTCGACTCCGAGATTAAGTTTCCCCCATTTGTTTCTTGAGTCAAACCCGGGTTTGTCGGGCCGACCCGGTTTAAGTTTTAAACTACTATAAATACAATCTAGACCTAATCTTTAGGATTATCTTCTTTTCTCTCTAAGAACATATTGAAAACTTGAAGAAGGATTGAATCTTTAGTTTCTTTTCTTCTTATTTCTTTGTGATTGTTTGATTAAACTTGCTTCTCAACATGATTTCTCTTAAATCAACCATGGGTTTAAGGTTAATCATGAAGATTAGTGAGTAGACTTCTTTTGGATTCATGGGCTAGAGTAATTAAGGGTGATTAGTGAAGATCTAGGATGTTTAGTCTTAGATTTAATTGTTTCCTTGCTTGTCGAGGGTTCTCAACACTACAAGAAAAATGGGCTTTACTAGCGGACGAAAAACGTTATCTAACGATTCAACAGCGGTTTAGGGAACGCTGTATCATCGCCCGTGATAATAGGTCAAACACTTTAGATAGCTGTTTTTTGCTCTGCTATCTTTTCTTCCACTACGATAGCAATTTTCTGTCTGCAATTAAATATTCTTTAATAGCGTATAATTTTCGTTAATATTCTTATTATAAAAAATAAAAAATAAAAAAAATAATTAAAAATTAGAAATATAATTAAAATTTAAACTCATTTATATACTTATTTTTTTATTTAATAAAATGATTTATAATTAAACAGGTTTACAAAAAAAAATATGATTTACAAATTAAAAGTCTTAAACCAAAACTTACTAAACAAAATAAACCAAAAATATAAACCAAGATTAAACCTAATTACTAACTAAACCTATCCAGCCGCTGCACATCTACCTTCATCGTCTTCTTCAGCTTCTGATCTTCAGTACTGGTTCTTCTTCTTTGGTGTCGCAACCAGACATGGTCCTTCTTCTTTGGCGTCCATGCGATCTGAGAGGGGTGCAGAGAAGAGGTGCACTTGTCGTCATCATCTGTGTTCGTCGTCTTCACCATGCTCGTCCATCTTAAACAAACTACAAAATCGAGTCTCTCATGCTCTGCAAATACGCAAACAGGATACGAGAAGGAAAAGAAACTGGTCCGGCATCGTATTAGATCTGTCACAAAAGAAAGAAACAGAGGAAGAGAGATGTGTGTTAGCTCTTTCACAGTGGATAGAAACAGAGGAAGAGAGGTGAAAGAGGATCGTCGAGCTTACTGTGTCGTTGTGGAGGTTAGCACAGATCCGCCGTCGAGCTTACTGTTGCTCGTTTATCTGCCGTCACAACCTCGCCTCCGTTCCCACCAGAACAAAATCAAAAATTTACATAACTGTGGTCGATCAGAAAAAAAAAACCTATATCTAAAACAGAGACGAGAAAGGAGGAAGAAGAAAAGAAACAAGAAAAGAAAAAAAAAGTTTAACTACATCCGATGGATGATTTTTACTCAATGGTTGTGATCTAACAAGGGGTGATCTTTGCCCTTATTTATTAGCCAATGAGAGTTCATCACCAAGATTAAGGTTTACCAACGGTGAGATTAAATGTTGCTTATCCCCACCAATTTTCAATAGCCAATGAGTGTTTTTCATTATTTTCTTTTTTTTTGCCATATCATATTATCTTTTCGATAATGTTTTAAGAAATTTAGTTAGTATTTTATTTTATTTATGTTTAAGGTAAAAGATTTAAAAATGAAGGTTTTAGTGTTTTTGTTAAGAGTTTAGATTTTGAAATATAGAATCAAAAGGTTTTATGATAAGAACTGAAATTTAAGTTTGAAAAATAAATTTAAGATTTATGCTTTAAACATGATGTAATGTTAGGATATATATTAAAAGTTGTAAGAGATTCAATTAAAAAAAATGATGGGTTATATTGTTTGAAGTATGTGGTATGTGGTTTAGGTATAGGGTTTTGTGTGTTAGATACATGGTATTTTTAAAAATACAAAAAGTTATAGATAAGTGTTGGATATTAGGGTTTGAAGTAAAAATTGAAGTTAATTTTTAAATAATATTAGAATTTAGAGTTTGTTTGTTGGAGTTTAGGGTTTAAAAGTTTGTTTAGGGTTTAAAGATTCAAAAATCCAAACATAGCGTTTTAGTTAGTTTTGCTATTAAATCCTAAGTTTCCATAGCGTTTCTAAGTATACCATTCTATCATAGTGTTTCTGAAAAATACAAACGTTATCTTAAAAACACGGGTATATCAATCATAGCACAATCGTAAAAAACGCTATCTTTGTCCGCTATTAAAACGCATTTTTCTTGTAGTGCAATGCCATTTTAGTCTTGATTATACTAAAATGGATCTCTAGACATTTCCTGGCCACAAGGTGTATGATGAAATGCCTGAACCAACTCTTCAATGCTTTTAACTTGCTTTACCTAAGAGATTAGTTGCTAAAGAAGTTAAGATTGCCATTAGACTTGTTCTCCATGTTTGCTTTAGTAATATTCAACCTAAAAGATTAGATGCTTGAGTTGCTTTAGTAAAAGAACATTCATCTAGAGACAGAGCTTGTTTAGGATTGTGTCTAGGCATAAGGAAAGTGTATGATTGCTAGCTTGCCATCTTTAGATTGGATCAACATCACCCAAGATCAAATTTCTAGTCCCATGAGTCCTATTGCTTCATTTTGAGAAAGAAAGATCATCCCTTTATTGCATTTTAGTAGTATTCTAGTTCAATATCATCTCATTGATTGGTTACACTTAGATTGAGCATGGTCTTGCATTCCCTTTGCTTTAGGATCACTTAGAACTGGTTCGACATCTCTCATACTACATCATTTGGTTAAGGAGCCTTGAAAAGTCCTATTATCACCTAGTGCCACTAAGCTCCCAAGAACAAAGCTCCACTGAACAGAATCAAAAGCTTTTGATATATCAACTTTCATCAGACATCTTTGTGAGACAGAATCAATGTGGTAATCATTCACCAATTCTGATGCAAGAAGTACATTCTCCATCAATAATCTCCCCTTGATAAAAGCAGACTGATTCTCCGTTATAATACGAGGCAATATCAACTTCAGTCTATTAGCAAGAATTTTTGATACCACTTTATAGAGAATATTGCAGCAGGCAATAGGACGATAATCTCTCATCTCCATAGAATCAGTCTTCTTCGGGATTAAGGCCAAGATTGTAGAGTTAACCCCTTTAGGAAGAAACCCAAATTTGAAAACCGACTGGACTGCTACAATGAAGTCATCTCCTAGCACAGACCAAGCAGTTTTGAAAAATTCACTGGAAATCCATACGGACCCGGAGACTTATTAGAAAGGCATTTCAAACACCACTTTACAAATCACTGTTGGTGTCAAAAACCGTAATCTCGAAATCAACGTCTACGATTATTTCTTTTAAGATCAAAATCAATACTCTCCGCAAAAATAAAAATACGTTTTATAAAACACGAGAAGTTGTTTTATAAAACCTTAAGGACTTTCCGAAACGAAGGAAATACGTGGAAAAACTTGGAAATCGTCATCTCGGAAGAACGAACAAAAAAACGCCGATTAAACGATTGCCCAAGCCCAACCGGTTCAGCTTGCCGTACTGCGAGCTAGGTGGCAACGGACTAGCTAGCCATACGGCGAGCTAGTTTCAGCCAAACAAGCTTGCCGTACGGCGAGCTGGTTACTTCCCAAACCAGCTCGCCGTACGGCAAGCTTGTCACTCCCCGAACAGCTCGCCGTACGTCGAGCTGACCGTCCCGCGCCAGCCTCGATCTCCCACGTCCTCGATTCAAGGCATACGACCTGCGGCTCGACCGTGTTCTAAACCATGGTTGAAATGTCTCTCATTTCATCTCGATCCGTCCTATCGTCCAAGTTTTACGATAAAAACCGTAAAGTCTTGTTTTCTCGAAAGAGCTCAAGAAAATCGTATAAAAGGCAATGGTTAAACGAAACACTACACATTGCCTAACTATACGATTAACTCGATATTTTTCATGAGAAATCATAAAAAACGCTTTTAATAAAACCTCGAGTAAATCGTAGAAAACGGCATCGATTAAGCAAAACATCGAACATTGCCAAACTTAACAATTAACTCGAGAAAATTATTTAAAAATGGCACCGCATCAGGAAACGATCTCGTATAAATTCGTAAAAACGGTTTTGTCGCAAAGCGGCTCAGAAAGTCCTAAAACGCGAGAAAAGCCTACTCGCGACTTTAACAAAGTCTAGCCCAAAGATACGACGATGACTTGACGGTTTACTCGAAGAAAGAAGATAAATGTCAAACCTAAAGATAAATGTCAAGTTTGAGAGTAAATAGAAGATTTATGCGGAAAAAAGAAAGATAAAGATATATGGAAGATTCTCGATAAAATTGAATCTGGGCGAAATGGAAGGACTAAACCGCCTAGGAAGGGAGTATATAAGCAAGAGGCAGAGGACATAAGCAGAGGACGAATTCTAGACCTAGAGAGGCGGCTGTTAGCTTAGGCGAATTTAGGACTTAGGTGTTTAGACTAGCAAGTCGGATCCTTAGAACGTTTTGACATCTAAGTTCCACGATTCTCTTTGTAACAGCAATCAATCTCTTATTAAATAAAAGCTCTTATGCAAATTCTTTATTTATACTCTTTTCGTCGTTATTTTCGTTCATCCATATTCTGTTAACTTTGTTCTTTTTAGCGATTTCCGCAGAGATCCAGGACCTCGGGAGAATTAGGGTGTTCCCAAAGTTTCCATATTTGACGGAAAATTGACAGTGCGAATCTCGGTTCTCACAGTTTGGCGCTAGAAGGAGGGGGGGGGGTCGGATTCTCTTACACAATAATCGCTGAAACAAACAGATATGCCTAACTTAAACGGCGACGTCATCTTGTTCAAGGAAAGAGCAATGATCGATTCGATCAAACCTCTCAACGATCTTCTTGTCATCGAGCTGACGATCCAGAATATGGATGTCGTAAGGATATTAGTTGATACCGGAAGCTCGGCTGATATCATCTTCAAAAACACTCTCGAGAGAATGGAAATCGATCTATTTGAAATCGCGGAAAACGCAAGCCCGCTAGTAGGACTCTCGGGAGAAATCACTATGACTCTCGGCAAAATCAACCTTACGATTCGTGTTGGAAGCGTAGTAAAAATCGTCGAATTCCAAGTCGTCGATCAACCCATGTCCTACAACGTAATCGTAGGGACACTGTGGTTAAACTCGATGCAAGCGGTACCATCGACATATCATATGTGTCTTAAGTTTCTGTCTCCGTGCGGAATCGAGAATATATGGGGAAATTGGAGAACCTCGCTGGTTTTCTATGCCGCGTATTTAAAACGGAAAAATTTTCCGACCGACGCTCTTTCCAAAAAATCGTCTGCCGTCGACAACGCCCCAGAACAAGATAACATGGAAATCTTCTGGCAGTTGCAAGCTGCCGAGGCATTGGAAGGTAAACGCGAGCCGACCTGCGAACCGGTTATCTCAGTATGCATCGATGAGGCTTTCCCAAAACGCTGCATTGAAATCGGAGCAAACCTGAGCGAGACCTTAAAATTCGAACTCTTGATGTGTCTGAAACAAAACTCGAACACGTTCGCATGGACTGCGGAAGATATGCCAGGAATCGACATTAACATCACTTGTCACGAATATCCTTACGACATCCGGTATAAAACGAAATGGATATCGGCCAACCCGAAACAAATCACGGCGTTGATAGAAATGGTATCCCCTAGGACAAAACGCGAAGTACAAAGACTGACCGGCAGGGTCGCAGCACTTAACCACTTTATCTCGCGGTCAACGGACAAATATCTTCCTTTTTACGAAACATTAAAAGGAAACAAAAATAAGGAAATTCACACTTGTCGATTTCCGTCAAATAAGGAAACTTAGGAAAACCCTAATTTTCCAGAGGAACCGGATCTCTGCGAAAGCCAACGACAAGTAACCAAATAAATGCAGAAAAATATGAAAAACGTAATAAAACGAATTTAATGAAAAAGTAGATCTTATTTCGATTTCGCGTAAAGTGTTGCGATCGTTACAAGGGTTTACAAATGCTTTGGCCGCAGGGACGTCAGCGAGTTATCAACATAAAAACCTTAAACCTAATCGAGTCGCAGCTCGATAACAAAAGACAGAAAAAGATAAGAAAAGGATTTGAATGATTTCGGACTGAACCTTATGAAAGGCTGCCTACGTACCCCTTTCGAGGATCAAGTCGAACGTAGTTCAGTTGATTGAGCTGGACAAGAGATCGAACTGCCTGGGCAAGTTCGTCTAGTAATTGAGCGCCAGTCATAGAAACCGAACTTATTGAGAAAAAGCCTAAGTTTCTAAGTGCGGAAAATTCTAAGTCTAGAAAAGTTGTAAAAGTCTCAGATGAGAGCTCTGAAAATCGTCCCTCTGCTTCTGCCCTATGCCTATTGCTTATATACTCCCTTCCTAGGCGGTTTAGTCTTTCCATTTCGCCCAGATTCAAGTTTAATGAGAATCTTCCATTTTTCTCGATCCTTCCTTTTCTTCCGCGGAAATCTTCTATTTTTCTTCAAACCTGCCTTTTATCTTCAAGCTTGACATTTATTTTCCTCCTGCGAGTAAACCGTCAAATCGTTATCGTATCTTTGGGTTAGATTCCGTTAAGATCGCGAGATGGGCTTTTATCGCGTTTTAGGACCTTCCGGACCGTTCTGCGATAAATCCGTTTTCCGACTTTTTACGAGATTGTTTCCTGATTTGATCCCGTTTTTAGTAAATTCCTCGAGTTAATCGTAAGGTTTTACGATTTACTCGACGTTTTTATTAAAACGCGTTTTTACGATTTACTCGACGTTTTTATTAAAAACGCGTTTCTTACGATTTAACGAAAAATCTCGAATAAATCGTATAGTTTAGGCAATGTTCGGTGTTTCGTTTAACCGTTTCCGTTTTATACGATTTCCTCGAGTTCTTTGTCGAGAAAACGAAGTTTTACGGTTTTTATTGTAAAACTCGAACGATAGGTCGGATCAAGATGGAAGGGGAGACATTTCGACCGTGGTTCAGAATGCGACCGTGTCGAAAGATGTAAGTTTCGAAACGGGGATGCGGGAGATCGAGGTTCGGGACGTCCGGGAAGTCTCTAGTTCGTCCAACGGCGAACTAAGCCGGCTGGCTTAGTTCGCCGGTGGGCGAACTAGTCGGGACGAGAGGCTTAGTTCACCGGTGGGCGAACTAGTCAAGTGGGACTAGTTCGCGTTTTACGTCTGTTTCGGTTTTTTGCGGTTTCGTAAAACGATTCTCGAGTTTTATAAAACGATCTTCGATTTTTATAAAATGATTCTTCAAGTTTTATAAAACGATCTTCGAGTTTTATAAAACGGCTTCTCGAGTTTTATAAAATGATCTTCGAGTTTTATAAAATGATCTTCGAGTTTTATAAAACGGCTTCTCGAGTTTTATAAAATGATCTTCGAGTTTTATAAATCGATCTTCGAGTTTTATAAAACGGCTTCTTGAGTTTTATAAAACGATCTTCGAGTTTTATAAAACGGCTGCTCGAGTTTTATAAAATGATCTTCGAGTTTTATAAAACGGCTTCTCGAGTTTTATAAAACTATCTTCGAGTTTTATAAAACGATCTTCGGATTTTATAAAAAGGCTTCTCGAGTTTTATAAAACGGCTTCTCGAGTTTTGTAAAACGATCCTCGAGTTTTATAAAACGATCTTCGGATTTTATAGAAAGGCTTCTCGAGTTTTATAAAATGATCTTCGAGTTTTATAAAACGATTCTCGAGTTTTATAAAACGATCCTCGGGTTTTATAAAACGATTCTCGAGTTTTATAAAATGATCCTCGATGTTAGGGTCAAAATCGGTACGACAGAATTAATAGCCAAAACTTTCCCCAAGAATACAAAAAGAACGGTTTTATAAAGTTCGAGAATCGCTTTATAAAACTCGAGAAATCGTTTTATAAAGTTAGAGAATCGTTTTATAAAACTCGAAAGTCATTTTATAAAACTCGAGAAAATCGCTTTATAAACCTCGAGAAATCATTTTATAAAGCTCGAGAATCGTTTTATAAAACTCGAGAATCGTTTTATAAAACTCGAGAATCGTTTTATAAAACTCGAGAAAAACCGTTTTGTAAAACTCGAGAATCGTTTTATAGAACTCGAGAATCGTTTTATAAAACTCGAAAGTCATTTTACAAAACTCGAGAAAATCGCTCTATAAACCTCGAGAAATTGTTTTATAAAGCTCGAGAATCGTTTTATAAAACTCGAGAATCGTTTTATAAAACTCGAGAATCGTTTTATAAAACCCGAGAATCGTTTTATAAAACTCGAGAGAAACCGTTTTATAAAACTCGAGAATCGTTTTATAAAACTCGAGAATCGATTTATAAAACTCGAGAATCGTCTTAGAAAAACTCAAGAAACCGTTTTATAAAACTCGAGAATCGTTTTATAAAACTCGAAGATCGTTTTTATAAAACTCGAAAGTCGTTTTATGAAATCTGAAGATCGTTTTATAAAACTCGAGAATCGTTTTACAAAACCGCAAAAAACCGAAAAAGCCGTAAAACGCGAACTAGTCGCAACTAGTTCGCCCATCGGCGATCTATGCCGGACCCGACTTAGATCGCCGATGGGCGATCTAAGAAACACTCTCTAGATCGCCCATCGGCGATCTAAGCCGGGCCCTGCTTAGATCGCCGATGGGTGATCTAAGAGGCACTCTTTAGATCGGCCAACGGCGATCTAAGCCGGACCCGACTTAGATCGCCGATGGGCGATCTAAGAAACATTCTCTAGTACGCCGATGGGCGAACTAAAAAACTTCCCGGACACTCCGCGTCTCGATTTCCCGCATTCTCGATTCGAAACTTACGTCTTTCGACAAGGTCGCGTTCTAAACCACGGCCGAAATATCTCCCGTTCCATCTCGATCCGGCTTTCCGTTCGAGTTTTACGATAAAAACCGTAAAACTTCGTTTTCTCGGAAAGAACTCGAGGAAATTGTATAAAACGGCAACGGTTAAACGAAACACCGAACATTGCCTAAAATATACGATTTATTCGAGATTTCTCGTTAAAATCGCAAAAAACGCGCTTTTAATAAAAAACGCGTTTTAAGTCGTAAAAAACGTGTTTTTAATAAAAAGTCGAGTAAATCATAAAACTTTGCGATTAACTCGAGAAATTTATTAAAAAAAGACGTCAGATCGGGAAACGATCCCGTAAAAGTTGGAAAAACGATTTTTATCGCAAAACGGCCCGGAAAGACCTAAAACGCGATAAAAACCCATCTCACGATTTTAACGGAATCTAACCCGCAGATTTGATAACGTTTTGACGGTTTACTAGCAGAAAGCAAATAAAAGTCAAGTTTGAACATAAAAGGAAGGTTTGAAGAGAAATAGAAGATTTCCGCAGAAGAAAAGGAAGGATCGAGAAGAATGGAAAATTCCCGATTTAAGTCAAATCTGGGCGAAATGGAAAGATCGGATAGCCAAGGCGAGGAGTATATAAAGAGGAGGTCTAGGGCAGAAGCACACACACGAAATTCAGAGCTCCCACCACCAAAACTAGCNACATAAAAGGAAGGTTTGAAGAGAAATAGAAGATTTCCGCAGAAGAAAAGGAAGGATCGAGAAGAATGGAAAATTCCCGATTTAAGTCAAATCTGGGCGAAATGGAAAGATCGGATAGCCAAGGCGAGGAGTATATAAAGAGGAGGTCTAGGGCAGAAGCACACACACGAAATTCAGAGCTCCCACCACCAAAACTAGCATTTCGGAATATTTCCGTTTTTTCTAGTTAGCGAGCTGCGTCTCAATTAGGGTTTTCTAGTTCTTACGCTTTCGGCTACTCTTTTTGTACCAGTTCAACGCAGATTCGGAATAAGAACCTCTTTGCTCTCTATTTTCGTTTATTCTCATTTTAATTCTAAGTTATCGTTTTCTTATTTTCGTTGTGCGGTTCTCGCAGATAACCGGTTCCTCTGGAAATTTAGGGTTTTCCCGAAGTTTCCTTATTTACGATTTATTTGACAGTAGGGTGAAATCGACTCCCACAGTTTGGCGCTAGAAGGAGGGGGGGTCGGATCTATCTTACACCGTAACCGCAACATGACCAACAAAGAAACGATGACTGGTGACAACCAAACTCGCGACGAACGCGACAACGTTGAAACACCGCTACCAAAAGACGCGCCTGCGGCCAACGTTACAAACGCTAACGCCGAGACCGTCGAAAAGATGCTTTCCGAGTTTAACAAAAAATCGGAAGAGCAGGAAAAGCTCATTGGTTCACTCGCAAAACTGCTCGAAACCCTAACTGCGAGAACCAAAGCAATTCGCCCCCGCGGAACAACCAAAATCCGCGGAAGGAGACTTGATTTCGGTGCTCCTACGGATCGTCCCAGAATCGATCAGGGAAACGTACCGGAAAAGGATTCCAAAAACCCCGACACGACGCTGAACGAATCGGAAAAATCTCCTACTCGCGAACAGGAGACCGAAGGCGACGGCATCGAAAGGGTCAACCTAGAAACGAGCGACCAGGCCGACTCGACAGACGAAGACGCCGACGTTCATCCTAGGAGAAGGAAAACTCGCAGTCCTCAACCGGAGTCATCTCCCGAACGTTCCTTTACTGG
>CAKOAT010068044.1:86634-111600 GCA_932364175.1 Eruca vesicaria subsp. sativa | reverse complement strand
CGCAGATTTGATAACGTTTTGACGGTTTATTCGCAGAAGGAAAATAAAGGCAAGTTTGAAGATAAATAGAAGATTTCCGCGGAAGAAAAGGAAGGATCGAGAAAAATGGAAGATTCCCGAAATACTCAAATCCGGCAAAATGGAAAGATCGAACCGTCAAGGCAAGGAGTATATAAACCAGAGGCGTAGGGCAGAAGAGAGGGACGAATTTCAGAGCTCTCATCTGAGACTTTTACAACTTTTCTAGACTTAGAATTTTCCGCACTTAGAAACTTAGGCTTTTTCTCGACAAGTTCGGTTTCTATGACTGGCGCTCAATCATTAGACGAACTCGCCCAGGCAGTTCGATCTCTTGTCCAGCTCAATCAACTGAACTACGTTCGACTTGATCCTCGTAAGGGGTACGTAGGCAGCCTTTCATAAGGTTCAGTCCGAAATCAATCAAACCTTTTTTCCTATCTTTTTCTGTCTTTCATTATCGAGCTGCGACTTGACTAGATCTAGGGTTTTATGTTTGTAACTCGCTGATCGCCCTTGCGGCCAAAGCCTTTGTAATTCCTTGTAAAGATCGCAACGCTCTTACGCGAATCGGAAATAAGATCGACTTTCTTTATAAATTCGTTTTATTGCGTTTTTCATGTTTTTCCGCATTTATTTGGTTACTTGTCGTTGGCTTTCGCAGAGATCCGGTTCCTCTGGGAAATTAGGGTTTTCCTAAGTTTCCTTATTTAATGGAAATCGACAAGTGTGAATTTCGGTTCCCACAATGAATTAGACCCCTTCCAACATGATGCAGCATTCTCTATCACGTTGCTATCGATCGATACCATGCTGAAAATATCGATCGATATGATATTACCAACATCGATCGCCACCATATTTGTGGGAACCGAAATCCACCTACTGTCAATAAATCGTTAAAAAGGAAACTTCGGGAAAACCCTAAGTTTCCAGAGGAACCGGCTATCTGCAGAACCGCACAACGAAGATTAAGAAAACGATAAACTTAGAATTTAAAAGAGAATAAACGAAATTGAGAGCAAAGAGGTTCTTATTCCGAATCTGCGTAAGAACTGGTACAAAAAGATTAGCCGAAAAGTCTAAGAACGAAAAACTCTAATTGAGACGCAGCTCGCTAATAGAAAACATAAATATTCCTAAATGCTAATTTTGGTGGTGAGAGCTCAGAAAATCGTGTCCCAGCTTCTGCCCTATGCCTCCTCCTTATATACTCCTCCTTAGGCGGTTTTAGTCTTTCCATTTCCCCCGAAACCGAATATATCGGGAATTTTCCATTTCTGTCGATCCTTCCTTTTTCTTCCGCGGAAATCTTCTATTTATCTTTAAACTTGCCTTTTATTTCCCTTCTGTGAATAAACCGTCAAAACGTCATCGTATCTTCGAGTTTGATTTCGTTAATATCACGAGATGGGTTTTTATCGTGTTTTAGGACCTTTCGGGCCGTTTTACGATAAAAACCGTTTTACGATTTTATACGAGATCGTTTCCTGATCCGATGCCGTTTTTTTACGATTTTCTCGACGTTTTTTATTAAAAACGCATTTTTATGATCTTATCAAAAAATCTCGGATAAATCGTATAGTTTGGGCGATGTTCGGTGTCTTGCTTAACCGTTACCGTTTTATACGATTTCTTTGAGTTCTTTTCGAGAAAGCGAAGTTTTACGGTTTTTATCGCAGAATTCGAACGATAAGTCGAATCGAGACGAAACGAGAGACATTTCGGCCGTGGTTCAGAATTTGACCGTGTCGAAGGACGTAAGGTTCGAATGGGGGCTGCGGGAGATCCGCGAGATCTCTAATTCGCCTGCTGGCGAACTAAGCCGTGCTGGCTTAGTTCGCCAGCAGGCGAACTAGCCGGGGAGTTCCTAGTTCGCCTGCTGGCGAACTAGCCGGGGAGTTCCTAGTTCACCTGCTGGCGAACTAAGCCAGCTTGGCTTAGTTCGCCAGCAGGCGAACTAGTCGTGACTAGTTCGCGTTTCGTGACGGTTTCGGTTTTTTGCGGTTTTGTAAAATGATTTCTCGAGTTTTATAAAACGATCTTCGAGTTAAAATGATCTTCGAGTTTTATAAAACGGCTTCTCGAGTTTTATAAAACTATCTTCGAGTTTTATAAAACGATCTTCGAGTTTTATAAAACGATCTTCGAGTTTTATAAAACGATCTTTGAGTTTTATAAAACGTCTTCTCGAGTTTCATAAAACGGTCTTCGAGTTTTATAAAACGATCTTCGAGTTTTATAAAACGGCTTCTCGAGTTTTATAAAACGATCTTTGAGTTTTATAAAACAATCTCGAATTTTATAAAACGTCTTCGAGTTTTATAAAACGACTTCTTGGGTTTTAGAAAACTATTCCTTTTGTATTTTTGCGGGGAGTTTTGGCTATTGATTCCGTCGTACCGATTTCGACCCCAACAGTAAGCCCCCCAGCTCGTAAGAATCGTGGGGTTCTTGCGAGTGGATTGAGCTTGTTTGGCGAGTTTGGTAGAATTAGGCGGAACTTTAATGGCCAAAAGTCCAAGGGTGAATAGTAAAATTCTTCCTTATAAGTAGATGGAGTAAAATTTTGAATTCTTTACCTCATCCTCTACAACTTATCCAAGAAACTTTTCTCTCTACTTCCTTTGAAATTATTTCTCCCAGGATCTTCAAGCATGTTTTCAGGAAGAAGGACTCGTTCCTCAACTAGCTCCAGTTCTCGCAATTCTGAGGGAACGAGCTCGCAGCCTCCAGTTTCAGCTCCGAAAGAAGAGTATTCGTCCCCGTTAATCGATCCGACGGATCGTGCGGCTTTTTGGGCGTTGGGAGATGAGTCGAGGTCCGCTAGGCCTGGGACTTGGGTTCCAGCTTTGTCGGACGTCGATCAAACTTCCGGATATCTGAGCTCGGCTCTTTTTAACAGTATCGATTACATGCGCGAATTTTGCCGAGTTCTAGAGGCTGTCGAGTTTCATCTCCCACTTGCCGGGGAGGGCGACAAGGATGCGCCCGAGGGTTTTTTCACATGTTACAACATTTTCTTGCAACAATGCCACTTATGGTTTCTGATCCCGGAAATCATTGTTCATTACCTTCAAAGCCTGAGGCTATCGATCAGTCAGCTGACTCCCCATGGTTTAAAGCAACTCGTTGGTCTCTTGACGCTGAGTTATGAGCAGGGAATTACCCTTAACGTCGATCATCTCGAGAGTCTGTTGAAGCCCACGAGGCAGTCGCAGAGGATCACTCTATGCCCTCGTGACGAGATTGTTACGGGCTGCTCAACGCTCTCTACTTCTTGGAAGAAAAATTTCTTTTATGTTCGTATTGATAGTGCGTCAGTCAAGGAGGATTGCATTCCGCTTTTTACGACCGTGTGGGGTCGGAAAGGTATGTGAATCGAGTTCATACAAATCTTATTCCTCTTTTTTTTTTTGTTTCAAATTCGTTTCTGTTTTTCCGCAGTGACCAACCCTTTGCCACCGTATCCCGTGGATCTCCCGATCATCACCACTTCTCTTAAACGTGGTGAAGTTGGCTGGTGCAGTTTTTCTCCGCAACGCGTCCGCCAAGCGGTTTCCCTCTTCTGATCTCGACTCTTTGCGGATTCTCCGATTTATGAAGAGGATCCGTTTATCGGGGAGTTTATTCCGTATGTTCCCTCGATGAGGAGTGGCAAGTCATGCTTTCGAAGGGATAAAAATCCGGTTGTCGAAGATGACGATTCTGAACGTGCGGCCTCTCCTAACAGTATTCTCAAGGACTACCTTGATAGTCTAACGGAAGAAGGCGTCTGGACGAAAGCGGGCGGATCATCGACCTCCCATTTTCCGGACATCGACCATGATCAAGTCCCGGAGTTTATTAGGGGGTCTGAGAAAGCTAAGGAGGTACGTGTGTTTATTATTTTCTTTTTCGAGCGATTTTATCATTGGATGATGTCGCTTAATTCTTTTCTTTGGTAGGGTTTCCTTGTCATGAGCCGGGCCCTAGACAGCCGTACTGCTGAAGCTCGCCTTGCCGAGTTTCGAGCGAACATGGCTGAAAAAGAAGTTGCTCGTCTTCGGGCAGAGGTCGAGGCCAACCGAGTCGAAGAAGTGGTTGCGAGGTAGGTTGCTCGAGTGAGGGATGAGTGTGCGGCTAGATCTCGCCGCGCCAAGGAGCTTTCTGACCAGAGGATTCGTCGTGCTCGTCGGGCGGGCAAACGAGAGGTTGCCGAAGAGATGAAGGCTCGTCGTGAGCGATTTGCAACTGGTTGTTCGGATGCCAAAGTTGTTCAACGGGTGCACGGTGATTATCGCGAATGTCGCGGGATCGTTCGTGGGTTATCCTTAACTCAGAATGTAGGGTATTCGTTTTCTGAGGAATTCCCCGTGCGGCGGGGATACTTGGATTGGGAAAGAGATATGCAGCCCAAACTTTTCGACTTTAGCGCGTGCATGTGGGATCAGTGGAATCCCATTGTGGTGTCACTCGATTCAGTCGAAGTTGGACCCTGGATATCGGATGTGGATGGTGAAGTCGATCAGTCTGCGTTCGATGACGTCAATGTGTCATGTTTATTAGTTTTTCGATTTCGTCGTTGTTTTTCCGGGACTGGCCGTTAGTGGCTTTGAATTCCTACCGCTGGGCGGTGTGTACTTGAAGGCTTTCTAATAAGAAAATATTTTCTAAGTATGAAATTCGTGTTTTGTTTTAGATATAGAGGGTAGAATACGAGTTGTCATCTCGTATCTAACTCTTTGTGTAAATCGTCCGATTCGTTTAACTCGGAATGTTTTTGATTTTCGCGAGTGTTTAGATGTGGGCAAAGAGACATGCCTTTAGGATCTCGATTCATGCCTTGAGACATTAGCGACCAGTGTGCTGGGTTTAGGGCAAGACCTAGGTTTACTTTCGGATTGGGGCTATGCGATGACTAGTCGGCTTTCGTTTTCCCGTTGCGATTTTAACGTGACTCCATACCGATTTAGAGTCCACGATAGGTTCTCGGCTTATACGATTCGTATGGTTGGAATCGAGCATCTCACCGGGAACAATTTCTAAGTTGCCCGGAAGTGCTGACCAAAAATTTGGATTTCTTTTATAGCGCGCTATTTTATCCTAGTCGGATGTATGCAGACCGATAGGTCGATGCATTTGTTTAGGACGGCTAGCGTGCTCGACGGGGCCAATCGCCGAGCGTTCGTGTTTTTATTGTCGCGGACGAACTTGGGGAAATATTTTTCTTGAGAGTTTAGGCGATGTCTCGCTAGTTCTTTCCGAAAATATTTTGATATGCAAGTTTTATAAAAACGATTAAATAGTTGTTACTGCGGAAGGGATTTTCCGGATGTTTGGAATTTTTTGCGTTTTCGATAGTAGCGGAGATATTCTAACTTTGTCTTAATTAAAAATTTCGAAAATTTTCGATTACAAAGCGAAATTTTTTTTTTTTTTAATATTTGGGAGTATACGAATACTCGTATACTCACCCACTTCCCCCCCCCCCGTTTTGGAAGGGGGGATAGCTGTACTCGTCTTTAGGCGAGCTGCCTACGTATTCCTTTCAGAAATCAAGCCATCTCGTAGTTCTGATTGTTTGCGCGAGTGTGCTTACTCGGCTGTCGCAGACTTCTCGATCACTTTAGTCGCTGGATCGACGTCTTGGTCCGGGTTTGTCTCCTCCGATTGGGTAGAAGCGGTGGGTGCGGGAACTTGTGGTTTCTCGACCGTTGCTTGCTTTGGGTCGTCTTCTGCGGGCGGTGGCGTGACCTTTGCCCGTTTTGGCTTCACAATTGCTACCGCCAATTGCCTCAGCTTATGTTCAGCCAGGAAGCAGGATCGCGATTTTCTTTGGTATCCTCAAATTGCTGCGACTCCCGTAGGTGTTGGGAATTTGATGCCTAAGTGATATGTTGACAGAACCGCCTTCATGGAATTTATCCAAGGCGTGCCCATAATCACATTGTAGATTACCAGGAAATCGACAACTGCGAAGTTGACAATTTTCGTCACTTCTTTGGCTGCCACCGGTAGACGGATCGATCCCAAGGTCATTGATGTCTCGCCGGAGAAGCTAGTAAACGGTTTTGGAATAGGTTCGACTTCCGAGAGTTCTATTCCCATGCGTGCTAGCGTGTTGCGGAAGATTACGTTGACGGTACTTCCGGTATCGACCAAGATCCGAGCGACTTCTAAATTGCTTATCACTAAGTCGATGACAAGGGGATCAGCGTGAGGTTGGTCGATTCTGCCGGTTTCAGCGTCGTCGAATGAGATCACTCCTTTCGGAGAGTCATCCGTCGGCACCTTCCAACTCGAGCCGGTTTCGGCTTTGCGTTGGTAGGATTTGATACACGAGACGGTGTCGTTGTAGTATTGCGGTTCACCGATAATCATATTGATTTTTCGGCGGTTAGCGTCGTTACCCTTCTCGTCTTGTCTTCGTCCGCGTTTTTCGCCTGACTGGTTTCCCTGAGGCAAAGTTTCTGCTCGCGCGTTCCTGTCGTTCTTCGGAAGGTGATCCGAATCGCGGATGAGATCCTTGACACTGGATATCTCGAAAAGTTCCCCCGCGACCAATTTTGCGGCAAGTCTTGCGCCGAGAATTTGCAGTTCACGGTGGAATGCCCACGGGTTTGGTGGAGGTCGCAGAAAGAACTCTCATCGTAATTTGAATTTCTCGTCCATATGTTACCCGTGGTTCGCCCTTGTTCCGATCAAGAGTTGATGACGTAGTTATGCGCCCCTTGGAGATCCTGTCCCTCGTGATGGACAAAATTGTCGTTACGAGTGTTCCTCTTTTTCTGCTTCTGCTCAGACGCGTTATCCTTTGCGGACGTTTTCGTCGGCTTATGCTTTTCGGACAGGATTTTGGTCTCCTCCTCGATGGTTATGTAATCGGTAGCTTTGTGGAGCGCATCCTGGATCGTCCGCGGTTTCTCGAGAGTTATCCACTTGCGGAATTTTGATCTATACCAGAGCGATTTACTTAACGCGTCGATGGCGGCTTTGTCGCTAATCCCGCTAATCCCGCTAACCCTAGCCATGACGAGTTTGAACCTACTCATGAAATCGCGGAGGGATTCGTCCTCCTTCTGCACAAAGCTCCAGAGGTCGGCGTCGGAGGTTTCCGGGTTAATGAACATCGAATATTGCTTCAGGAATTCCGATGCAAGTCGGCGGAAACTTTCGATCGAATTTCGCCTAAGTTTGGCGAACCATTCGAGCGCTGCTCCTTCTAGGTTTTCGACGAAGAGACGGCAATAGCCTGCGTCTTTTTCGTAGTTTTTGAGTTTGGCTCAACCCATGGTGATCTGGAACGCCTGTAAGTGCGCTTTGGGGTCAGATGTCCCGCCGTAAGTTGGCACCTTCAGTTTTCCAGGATCGGGCAGCTTGACCTCGGTGATGCGAGCCGTGAAGGGCGTTTTCCGAGATTCGTACAGTAGCCGATCGATTTCGGGTGCGGCGCTGGTAGCGTGATGAATCTGAGATTTCACAACTTTTACCGCTGCGGCCGTTTTAGTGATGTATTCGCGGAGATCGTGAATCTTGGTCAGATTGCCAGAAGTTCTCCGACCTTGTCGGCGTTTTCTGCGAGTAACCGGAGATCGTTCTTTGGTGGTTTTTGCATATCGCGCAAAGTCGAGTTCCTCCTCGTCTCCAGTAAGAGAACGTTCGTGAGAAGACTCCGGTAGAGGACTTCGAGTTTTCCTTCTCCTAGGATGGACATCAGCGTCTTCGTACGACGAATCGGCCTGGTCACTTGTCTCCAGGTTAACCCTTTCGATGCCGTCACCCTCGGTCTCCTGTTCGCGAGTAGGAGGTTTCTCCGATTCGTTTGGCGTCAGGTCAGGGTTATCTTTTCCGGAATTCTTTTCTGGTAAGTTACCCTGCTCGGTTCTGGGACGATCCGTAGGAGCGCCGAAATCGAGCCTCCTTCCGCGGATCTTAGTAGTTCCGCGGGGGCGAATTGCTCGGGTTTTCGCGGTTAGGGTTTCAACCCGTTTCGCGAGCGAACCAATGAGCTTTTCCTACTCTTCCGATTTTTTGTTAAACTCGAAAAGCATATTTTCGATGGTCTCGGCGTTAGCGTTTGTAGCGTTGGCGGCCGCGGACGCATCTTGTGGTGGTGTTGTTTCAGCGTTATCGCGTTCGTTGCGAGTTTGGTTGTCACCAGTCATCGTTTCTTCGTTGGACATGTTGCGGCTTCGGTGTAAGATAGATCCGACCCCCCCTCCTTCTAGCGCTAAATTGTGGGAACCGAAATCCACCTAAACAATAAATCGTAAAAAAGGAAACTTCGGGAAAACCCTAAGTTTCCAGAGGAACCGGCTATCTGCAGAACCGCACAACGAAGATTAAGAAAACGATAAACTTAGAATTTAAAAGAGAATAAACGAAATTGAGAGCAAAGAGGTTCTTATTCCGAATCTGCGTAAGAACTGGTACAAAAAGAGTAGCCGAAAATTCTAAGAACGAAAAACTCTAATTGAGACGCAGCTCGCTAACAGAAAACAGAAATATTCCTAAATGCTAATTTTAGTGGTGAGAGCTCTGAAAATCGTGTCCCAGCTTCTGCCCTATGCCTCATCCTTATATACTCCTCCTTAGGCGGTTTTAGTTTTTCCATTTCGCCCGAAACCGAATATATCGGGAATTTTCCATTTCTGTCGATCCTTCCTTTTTCTTCCGCGGAAATCTTCTATTTATCTTCAAAGTTGCCGTTTATTTCCCTTCTGCGAATAAACCGTCAAAACGTCATCGTATCTTCGGGTTTGATTTCGTTAATATCGCGAGATGGGTTTTTATCGTGTTTTAGGACCTTTCGGGCCTATTTACGATTAAAACTGTCTTACGATTTTATACTAGATCGTTTCCTAATCCGATGCGGTTTTACGATTTTCTCGACGTTTTTTATTAAAAACGCATTTTTTATGATCTTATCGAAAAATCTCGGATAAATCGTATAGTTTGGGCGATGTTCGGTGTCTTGCTTAACCGTTACCGTTTTATACGATTTCTTTGAGTTCTTTTCGAGAAAGCGGAGTTTTACGCTTTTTTCGTAGAATTCGAACGATAAGTCGGATCGAGACGAAACGAAAGACATTTCGGCCGTGGTTCAGAATGTGACCGTGTCGAAGGACGTAAGGTTCG
Organism: Eruca vesicaria subsp. sativa; assembly: GCA_932364175.1. Taxonomy (NCBI): domain Eukaryota; kingdom Viridiplantae; phylum Streptophyta; class Magnoliopsida; order Brassicales; family Brassicaceae; genus Eruca; species Eruca vesicaria. Next base: position 102,462 of record CAKOAT010068044.1, on the reverse strand, counting down.
AATTGGGGTTGCGAGAGATCCGGGAGATCTCTAGTTCGCCAGCAGGCAAACTAGCCGGGGAGTTCCTAGTTCGCCTGCTGGCGAACTAGTTGGAAGCTTCTAGTTCGCCTGTTGGCGAACTAGTCGTGACTAGTTCGCGTTTCGTGGCGGTTTCGTTTTTTCGCGGTTTTGTAAAACGATTTCTCGAGTTTTATAAAACGATTTCTCGAGTTTTAGAAAACGATCTTCGAGTTTTATAAAACGATCTTCGAGTTTTATAAAACGGCTTCTCGAGTTTTATAAAACGATCTTCGAGTTTTATAAAACGATCTTCAAGTTTTATAAAACGATCTTCGAGTTTTATAAAACGGCTTCTCGAGTTTTATAAAACGTCTTCTTGAGTTTTATAAAACGACTTCTTGAGTTTTATAAAACGATCTTTGAGTTTTATAAAACGATCTTCGAGTTTTATAAAACGGCTTCTCGAGTTTTATAAAACGGTCTTCGAGTATTATAATACGATCTGCGAGTTTTATAAAACAATCTTCGAGTTTTATAAAACGGCTTCTCGAGTTTTATAAAACGATCTTCGAGTTTTATAAAACGATCTTCGAGTTTTATAAAACGGCTTCTCGAGTTTTATAAAACGGTCTTTGAGTTTTATAAAACGATCTTCGAGTTTTATAAAACGGCTTCTCGAGTTTTAAAAAACGATCTTCAAGTTTTATAAAACGGCTTCTCGAGTTTTATAAAACGATCTTTGAGTTTTATAAAACGACTTCTTGGGTTTTATAAAACTATTCCTTTTGTATTTTTGCGGGGAGTTTTGGCTATTGATTCTGTCGTACCGATTTTGACCCCTAACAATATTGACTGTATCGATCGATGTAGGAGACGGAAAGGTACGAAACTCTAACTTAACTTTTTAATATCTAATTTATTACTTTAGTTATTTATCAAATTGATATTAGGCTTGTTACAGTGGGATATTGTAATTTAAGTCTGGAGGAGGTAGTTAGTAACGTTGTGTTTCCTTGAGTTTTATCGAAACATTTTCCAAAAAAAAGTTTTATTTATTGAGTCAAGAAGTGTATTATGATCGTTTTAAACTATTTTTGCTTATTATATAACAACACATTAGCACCATTCCTAGACTTTTTTGACAGCAGATTATACTAGAGATACTAATGTGGATCAACCTGCCATAAGATCGCACTTGCTTAGAAAGTTTGAAGGAACCAAAGCTGACCTCCAACCCTAATCTGACTGATTTGCTTACTTTGGGGCTGGTATACATGTGATAGGATTCTTTAAACAAGTCAGGAAGGTAAAGCCTTGTGTAGACTATCACCTTTTCTCTCTCTATTTTCGACCCTATATAGTTAAGTAGATTTATTACATAAAATAAATCGAAACTAATATTATATTTATAAGTTTTAGTTAAGCAGAATCTGAATAGAACTTAGTGGCTACAACCATTATGGCTTGATATATAAAGATTCCAAAAAAAATATTCTAATGGTACTTGGTGGCTACAACCATTAAGGCTCACTTCACATGAATTCTTGGATATAGATCAAAAAGAAGTGATCAGGACTTGGTGGCAATCACCATTAAGGCTTGTTTCATGGAAGCCTGTTCAATCTTGGTCAAAGATCATGCCTTAGAAGCAGACTTTGATTCAAGAGAGATATTAGAAGAGAGAAAAGATAGGACCTAACCTTTACCTACAGATCCAGATACTTGTTTGAGAATTATTGCATCATGTGATTGATACTCCCAAGGTAAAGCCTGAACTTTATCTTATGTATTAAATGAGGTTAGTAGAGGGGTGAGTCAAGCTAGTATTTGCTAAGTTGCTGGTGGAATGGATTTGGTTGCTAAACTAGAATAATGTATATAAAGTATTTCTGAGGTTGACACTTATTTGATGTGGTTGCAACATTGTAGTGGTGATGATTCTGAGTTTAAAATTTTGTGAGTCCCTGCTATTTTTCAAAACCTCTTTTAAAAAGACTACCTGCTTGTTTTGCTTGAGGACAAGCAAAATGGTAAGTCTGGGGCTGTTGCTAGGTCATCGACTTTATCCAATTTCAACCATGATCTAAATATGTTTTTAAGACATTTTATAAGCTTTTAGAGTCTTTTTAGAGAAATTACAGGTTCATGTACATATTTGAAGAAAATGGTGTTTTTGTGGCATTTTGGAGATTTTGAGAGAGCTTCTGCCGAGATGAAGAATCGATTGACATTTGAAGAGCCATATCGATCGATGATCAACAATTATAATCGATCGATGCAAGTACTTTGCCATCGATTGACACCAAAGCCATCCGAGACTTAATGATAAATTAGAAGACTTCAAGTTTCACAAAAGTTTCATTGGTTACATCATTAGTCTCTGGCCGCCTGTAGGCTATATTACTAAGGTTTTCTATCATTTTAGAGGCAGACTTTCCTAGAGATCTTCTAGACCTAGTTTGGAGAAGACAAACTTGTTTTACTATTGAAGAAAGAGAGCTCAAGATAATGGAGACACCGATCTGATACTACAAAACAGAGAAGATCTTGAACTCCCTTGTTTCTTTTATTCTTATTTACTTTGTTTCTTGTTTACAGATGAGTTTTATTCTACCATCTTAACCTTGTCACTTATGAATATGTCTGAGTAATCTCATTGTTAGATTTTGGTTTCTCATAAGGTCAATTTATGTATTGATAATATGACTGCTATTAAGGTGTTTAAATTAGTTCTCCAGGCTAGTTATGCTTAATGTTAAATATAGGACTGATCACCCTTAAATTTAGATCTTAGGATTTAATTGAGATAAGCATTAGTTTCCTCAATACCTAAACCTAACCAGTTTGATATAACTGACTAGATTCATACGAAGTTGGTCTAGTGAATTAGAGAACAACATTAACCTGCTCGCAAAGCTTACTAGAAGAGCCGTCGATCGACGCGACCATTTTCATGTTGATCGATATATTGAAAGGTGTATCGATCGATGTTCATCCAAACATATCGATCGACACTTTCCCAAGATCAATATACGAATGTTGAGATCTGAGATCTAGACAAAGGAAACCCTTAAAGTCAAAGATCAATTTCATACTTTTAATATCTGAGATAATACCTAAGTCTAGCTATTTCCCCAACTGAAAAGTACTTCAAATCAAGCTATCGAACAACTACCTTGTTCACCTCATTTATTTACTGTTTTAAACCATTTAAGCCAATTTCCAGTCTAGCTTTATATTAAATACTATAATCTAATGTTTAATCCTAGAGTCTACGTATTTGATCCCTAAGTACTACACTGAACCTTTTCTTTGTGAGAGTAATTCACTCCTTAGGGTAATTTGAGTGATATCACCAGCCCCTCAAATCTAAACTTTAAATCTAGATTAGTTAACCCTACATTTAAAAGGGCGTGTTTGTAAGGGGTTCTTGAGGTGGAGTTCTTAACTTATAATTTGACATTTTTTTTTATTTTAATTTTTAATACTTTTTGGTTACGAAACGGCTCTTATATCTCTTATTTAATAGTCGGTTCTTAGTTTTTTAGTTCAAAGCTAAGAAACGTATCTTAACCGAACTAAGAATCCCACTCTTAGAACCCCCCAATAAACATGGCGCAAGTGTCTTTTTACCTCATTACAACCAAGGATAAATGTTGTTAAGGTTAAGATGAAAAAAATTTCTAAGAAAATGCTAGTTTATGCAATTTCCCATGAAACAGGCTTCTTATATAGATAATATTTCTATTATATTCGAACAATGTTCTATGTTGTTTTAGGAGAAACGGCTTACACTACCACTTTCCTAATATTTATTTTCATGTTTACTTTAACCACATTATTTTTGGCTTCAAAGAGGTAAATAGACACTGATCCTAAAGTTAATTAATTTAGAATTTTACGTAAATATATAAATAAACAATTTACAATTAAAATAAAAAAAAATATTTTCAAAAATCATTTTCAATTTCAAAATGAAAATTTGAAAAATAAAATAAAAAAGTATAAAATTTGCAAGAAAATAAGGTAAAAAAATGGAAAATTTCCTAAACTAATACTTTCTTAGTACCCTATATTATCTTTACCTTAACTCTATTTACTCTGGGTTGTAAAGAAATCAATTAACACTTTAAACCATAGTATTAACTAATCTAGACTTTTTTTTTTTACATCAACAAAGACAGACTCATATTGACTCTGCGAACAATACTGGTAGCTCTGTATCCTTGTGAACAACGAAAGACGATTGTTTTCTGGCACTACGTGCTAGACTGTCCACCCGTGTATTCAGTGTTCTCAGTACTTAGATGATGGTCGAGCTGTTGAAACTCCCCTGTAACGTCTTGATATCTTCCAAATAATTTGCAAAGGCTGGCCACTCGTCTGGTTCCGAAACCATCTTCACCAGTTGAGAACAATCTGTTGCAAACGTAACCTGATATTGACGCAAATTTCTCATATTTTCCATGGTCCAGATAAAAGCTTCTACGTCCGAATGAAGAGGTGATAAACTAGCTCGTACGTTTCTGGCTTCTAATAAGCCCTCAAATCCTTCGAGTGTGCTGTACAAACCATGACCATCAAACATATCCTTATCTTTCCACGAACCATCAACAAAACACCAGCGTCCTGGAATGGATGGTACGTCGATGACCCTTCCTACTTTTGTTTGACTTTGAGATGTCTTCATTTGAGCCGCTTTCCAGAGAGTAGATTCAGTCTTTGCCAAAGTAAGTGTGTCCTTCGGTTCACTGTCCAAATTACTAAAAGTCTTACTATTTCGCCAGTTCCAAACATACCACAATATCCATGCAAAATGATGATTTTCCATTTTGGGGATAATCCGCCAAAATAAATGGTCCATATTTGTAAAGAGAGATCATGTTGGGAAAGTTACCGGATTCAAAGGTATTTTTGATAATGCCCACATCTGACGTGCTGGTGGACATTCAAAAAACACATGATTAACTGATTCTTCTTCAGCTCCACATCTATAACAGTATAGATCCCCATGTATCCCTATTGCCTTGAGGTTTTTCCTGACAGCAATACATCCAGAAAACAGTTGCCAGAGAAAATGTCTTATTTTTGGAGGACATCTTATTTTCCAGCAAAATGCTTTTAAAACATCAATTGTGAGACCCTGAAACTCAGGAGGTCTGCCTCTATCTGGGTACACCCTTTCAACTTGATACCTTGTTTTAACCGTGTATTTTTCATTCTTGGTGAAGTGCCATCCATCCCTATCTTCCATGTGCATCCTACTAAGTGGAATACTGCCAATTATTTTTGCGTCCTTGGGGTCTACTAAAGTCCAAATGAACGGCATATTCCAAGTCCTTGTATTTGTATTGATGAGAGAATCCCTTGTAAGTTCCGGGTATAAGTTTTTTTGGTTTCTATTTGCTGGTCTCAGGCGAGTGGTTGGGAGCCATGGATCGTTCCATACTGAGATAGTTGATCCTGACCCCACCCGTTTAATGAGTCCTTTATTAACCAGAGATCTAGCAGTGATCATACTTCTCCAGCCATATGATGGTGAGTATGATCGGATTTGTGTCATAGGTGTCACATTCCTAAAATACCTACCTTTGAACACATGGGAAAACAAACTATTTGGCTTTTCCATAAGTCGCCATAGTTGTTTCCCTAACATTGCCGTATTGAAATCCTCAAGATCCTTAAAGCCCAAAACTCCTTCCTCATAGCTTATCCCAAGATTTCCAGTGCAAACCCCTTGTGCCTCTCCCAGGGCTCCACCAAAATTGTGCTACCGCACTTGTGAGCTTCTTAATAGTTGCCTTTGGTAATCGATAGCAGGACATTACATGATTTGGTAATGTCGTGACTACTGATTTGATAATCACTTCTTTCCCTCCTTTCATAAAATACCTAAAGGTCCATCCATTAACCCTTTTATTTAATCTTTCCTCGACAAAACAAAATACTTGTATCTTAGACCCACCCAGACTCTCTGGTAGGCCTAAATATGTACCCAAACCTCCTATATTCTTAATTCCTAGTATATCCCGTAGCTCTTGCCTTTTCTCCTCCACAATCTTATGTCCAAACTGAATTGAGGATTTCTGGAAATTTATTAGTTGACCTGAAACAGCCTCATATTCCTTAAGTATAGTAAGGATGGTTTGACACTCATCCGGTTGCGCCTTACAAAAGAAAAGGTTATCATCTGCAAAAAGAAGGTGAGAAATCGCAGGGCAAGCTCGAACAACTTTCATCCCTGTTAATCTCTTTTGTCGTTCCGCCTTTTTAATATTAGTTATAAGAGCCTTTGTGCACAAATTAAATAAGTAAGGCGACAAATGATCCCCCTGTCTTAAACCTCTCTGCGGGATGATGGATCCCTTAGGTTGACCATTTATTAATACTTGATACTGAACAGATGATATACATTCCATCATAAGCTTCGTCCAGCGAGGGTCAAAACCCATCTTGTGAAGCAAAGCCTGAATAAAATTTCATTCCACCCTATCATACACTTTACTCATATCTCTTTTTATCTCCAGGAACTTTCCCTGGCACGTTTTCTTGTCTCTTAAACCATGAAACATCTCCTGGGCAATTAGGATATTATTTGAGATTAACCTCCCTGGCACAAAGGCTGATTGGGTTTCCGAAATAAGCCTGGGCAGACAGCTTTTCAGCTGTTGACATAATACCTTTGAGATAATTTCATCCTTGTCGGCCTCTCCGTCTTTGGGATCATACAAATATGAGTAAGATTTAGACGAGCATTCAATTCCCCTGAAACCAGAAAATTATTCACTAACTCTATCCTTTTTCACAACATGCCAAGAATGCTGGAAAAAGTGTTGTCATTCCGTCAGGTCCTGGTGCCTTCTCTGGATACATCATGAAGAAATCTTGTTTGACCTCCTCCTCTGTTTCCGTCCTCAACAGCCCTTGGTTCATTTGAGCTGTTATAATCGAGGGAACCTCATCCAGAAAACTTTCAAAATCAGATGGGAAAGTTGAAGTAAATAAACTCTCGAAATAGCCCACCACTACTTGTTCCACCCTTTCCTCCGTTGTTATCCAATTTCCTGAATTATCATGGAGTCCCATTATTTTGTTAATTTGGTATTAAGATCTCCCGAAGAATACCACATATTCTGGCTCTTTTGATACCAGTAATCTTCTTCATCCTTGTACGCCTCCTGAAGCTTTCTAGATACATCCAGAATTTCCTCATGTGTCCTATTATCATCCATCTGTACCACTTCAAGAGCTCTCTGGAGATCTTGAATTTTCTCCTTTCCATATGGTGGGTTGTGTTTCCTCCACCCTGCTATCTCGTGTCTGCAATTACTAATCTTAGATACCAGATCACCTTCCTAGACATTACTTTCTTTTGTCCATCCATAAATTATAGATTCCGTAAAGCCCTCCTTCCCTATCCATCGCTTGTCAAATCTAAATTGCCCTCTCCTTTTAATCACTTTATCCTCCATAAAAGAAACTATGGGAAGATGATCCAAACGAATCATGCCCAAATATTCGGTGTAAGAACACGGGAAGGCTGTATGCCATTCTTCATTTGCTAGCGCTCGGTCGAGACGACACCTAATCATCACTGCTCCTTTCCCTTTCCCTCGACGTCCTTGCCATGACATTTTGTTTCCTCGCGCCGGGAACTCTAATAACCCACTTTCGGATCATATTGTTAAAATGAACAAAAGAGGCCAGACTCCTTAATGCACCCCTTTCTTCTCGTGATTTACAGTTATCTCATTTAGATCCCCGATAATAAACCAAGGATCTGATCTGGCTAGACCATAGCGAGTTAATCGTTCCCATACTTGTTCTCGTAAGTCTTGTACCGGATCTCCATACAAAAACGTTAGAAAGACCTGTTTTCCAAGAACCAGTGCTTCCACATCAATCATAATATCTTCACTTGATACTCAGTATTGTAGAAAAAATTGAGACCACCGCTGCGGCCAACCGGATCCACTGTTGTCAAATTATCGTATCCAAAGTGTGATTGAAACCCTTTTACAAATCCATAATCCTGTTTTGTTTCCGATAAAAACAGAAACTCTGGTTTATATTTGCTCTACATTTCCCTTAGATAACTAATTGTCCATTTACATCCCATTCCGCTACAATTACAGCTTAGTACGTTCTTAAAAAATAATCTGTAGAGTTCATAATAAAAAGGGAATAATGAAACCCATATCTCTGCAGAACCAGTTTCCTATGAACAACATATCTACTACAGCCAGAGTAGGTCTGCCCTAATAGAGTATGACACCACGACACCCTTAAACTCAATTTCCTAAACATTATCAGCCATAATTCCCAAGCAATGTAAACATATGTATGTGAACAGATTTCCTGTTTGATATAAAACATTGTCATCTCCTGAGTCATAATTCTGCCCCTTTTAAAAAGCTTTTCTTCTGCACCGCAAGACAATCCCCGTATAAGTCCCTTACCATGTAAATGTCCATCATATCTTTGCCCTCGTGTTTGGTTTAATGAGATCAAATTCCAGAAATACCTCCAAACCAAATTCTTCATCACTTCTTGACACAGCCATAGTAGTGATAAGAGGAAACCAAAACTGTGACAAAACTCAGTAACAAACTCACACCACAAGTATCCATTAAAACCAGTATTATTCCAAATCAGAAACTCATAGCACAGATTTAGAAACCACAATAGACCACAATTCCATAATAGACTCAGGACATAGCCAAAGATAATACAAAAAAAAAAAAAACAAACCAAAATAATGCTCCAAGAGCTTATTAAACAAAACAAAACGATAAAAACCAAGAGCACCACCTGCTCGATACAATCATTCGATGCTTGTATAATCATAAAATCCCTTAAGGCTTAGTAGAGGTAGTCGTTGGGTTTGAAGAACCCTTCTCCTCCTTCAGCTTTACTCCTTCTACTTGTCGGGACATCCGTTTGTTGGTTGAGCGTTTACGAGTAGCAACCACATCCTTGCTTTGGAAGAGACCCCCGCAACTGAAGTGGACTTAAATAAACTCTTTCTTACCACCTTCGTTTTGTGTCCATCCCGCATAGTATTCTCATTCTCCTCCAACTCTCCCAGTGGAGCTTCATCCAAATTTTTCTCACTCAAACCTTCTTGCACTGTGTCTTTAGTCTCCTCCACATCCTCGTCAATCAAGTCCTAAAAACCATCATCCTCACAACCAACATTTACATTCTCTACCAAATCATTACCTAGCAAACCATTTTCAGTCCCAACAAGATCCCGCGCATCTTCCTCCATATCATTATTCTCATCTCCTAGCAACATCTCATTAACCACGTCTAACCCATTATCCTCATGTTCCGGATTTAAATTTACCTTCCTAGTATCAGCAAGAATAATTCCTGGATCTGTCGGCTTGTCATGTGTCTGAGATCTCTCCTTATGGTTATGTTGAGACACCATGTGGTTCTGATGATTAATAAAAATATTAATAAATACTAATCTAGACTTAGGGTTACCATTTGAGGCGTGGAATTTTGGAGGGTAATGTTTAGAGTTTTAATAAAAATATAAATAAATACTTAAAATTAAATAAAAATTTGAAAAATAGTTCAAAAATTATTTCGAATTTGAAAAAGAATATCTGAATTTTTTTTAAAAAAAAATTTCAAAAAATTCAAAATTAATAAAAAATTAAAATTTTCTTATTTGAAAATTTCAAATATATATATATATATATATATATATATATTAAAAATTATTTATATTTATAAATCAAGAGTATAATGTCTTTTAATTCCTTAATGATGTCTCATATTTAGATATTTTTGAAAATGTCAATTTAGAGAAGATAAACATGAATAATGGACAGCATACCGTTGTGGGAACCGAAATCCACCTACTGTCAATAAATCATAAAAAAGAAACTTCGGGAAAACCGTAAGTTTCCAGAGGAACCGGCTATCTGCAGAACCGCACAACGAAGGTTAAGAAAACGATAAACTTAGAATTTTTAAAAGAATAAACGAAATTGAGAGCAAAGAGGTTCTTATTCCGAATCTGCGTAAAACTGGTACAAAAGTGTAGCCGAAAAGCTTAAGAACGAAAATCCCTAATTGAGACGCAGCTCACTAACATAAAATGGAAATATTCCTAAATGCTAATTTTGGTGGTGAGAGCTCTGAAAATCGTGTCCCAGCTTCTACTCTATGCCTCCTCCTTATATACTCCTCCTTAGGGGGTTTTGATCTTTCCTTTTCGCCCAAAACCGAATATATCGGGAACTTTCCATATCTGTCGATCCTTCCTTTTCTTCCGCGGAAATCATCTATTTATCTTCAAACTTACCTTTTATCTTCCGTCTGCGAGTAAACCGTCAAAACGTTATCGTATCTTCGGGTTTGATTTCGTTAATGTCGCGGGATGGGTTTTTATCGTGTTTTAGGACCTTTCAGGCCGTTTTACGACTTTAACGAGACCGTTTCCCGATCCGATGCCGTTTTTTACGATCTTCTCGACGTTTTTTTATTAAAAACGTGTTTTTTATAATCTTAACGAAAAATCTCGGATAAATCGTATAGTTTAGGCGATGTTCGGTGTCTTGCTTAACAGTTACAGTTTTATACGATTTCTTCGAGTTCTTTTCGGGAAAACGGAATTTTACGGTTTTTATCGTAGAATTCAAACGATAAGTCGGATCGAGACAAAACGAGAGACATTTCGGCCGTGGTTCAGAATGTGACCGTGTCGAAGGACGTAAGGTTCGAATCGGGGTCGCGGGAGATCCGGGAGGTCTCTAGTTCGCCTGCTGGCGAACTAGCCGAGGGGTTCTTAGTTCGCCTGCTGGCGAACTAAGCCAGCTTGGCTTAGTTTGCAGCAGCCGAACTAGTTGGAAGCTTCTAGTTCGCCTGCTGGCGAACTAAGCCAAGCTGGCTTAGTTCGCTAGCCTGGCTTAGTTCGCCAGCAGGCGAACTAGGTTGTGAGCCTCTAGTTCGCCTGCTGGCGAACTAGTTGCGACTAGTTCGCGATTCGTGGCTGTTTCGGTCTTTCGCGGTTTTGTAAAACGATTTCTCGAGTTTTATAAAACGGCTTTTCGAGTTTTATAAAATGATCTTCGAGTTTTATAAAACGGCTTCTCGAGTTTTATAAAAACTATCTTCGATTTTTATAAAACGGCTTTTCAATTTTTATAAAATGATCTTCGAGTTTTATAAAACGGCTTCTCGAGTTTTATAAAAAGATCTTCGAGTTTTATAAAACGGCTTCTCGAGTTTTATAAAATGATCTTCGAGTTTTATAAAACAGCTTCTCGAGTTTTATAAAACGATCTTCGAGTTTTATAAAACGGCTTCTCGAGTTTTATAAAATGATCTTCGAGTTTTACAAAACGGCTTCTCGAGTTTTATAAAACGGCTTCTCGAGTTTAATAAAGCGATCTTCGAGTTTTATAAAACGGCTTACCGAGTTTTATAAAACGATCTTCGAGTTTTGTAAAACGGCTTCTCGAGTTTTATAAAACGATCTTCGAGTTTTATAAAACGATCTTCGAGTTTTATAAAACGATCTTTGAGTTTTATAAAACGATATTCGGGTTTTCTAAAACGACTTCGAGTTTTATAAAACGACTTCTTGGGTTTTATAAAACTATCTTCGAGTTTTATAAAACGGCTTTTTAGTTTTATAAAACTATTCCTTTTGTATTTTTGCGGGGAGTTTTGGCTATTGATTCCGTCGTACCGATTTTGACCCCAACAGTTAGCCCCCCAGCTCGTAAGAATCGTGTGGTTCTCGCGAGCGGATTGAGCTCGTTTGGCAAGTTTGGTGGAATTAGGCGGAACTTTAATGGGCAAAAGTCCAAGGGTGAATAGTAAAATTTTTCCTTATAAGTATATGGAGTGAGTCTCTCAAGTTATTCACTCATTTTCCATAACTTGTCTAAGTGTCAAGAAGTTCTCTCTCTACCTCTTCCTTTGGATCCTTTTTCTCTCGACTGTCTGATATGTCTTCCGAGTCAACAGTTTCAGATCGTGCTCATGCATCTATCTTTGATCCGAGCGACCTTGATACTTCGGGCGATTGTCCTCTTCCCAGCCCGATCTTTCAACGTTCTTTCTCGACCGAGGCGAAGTTTTTGGAGTATTTTTTAGCCTTGAAGGCCGCGAAGGTCCCGCCTTCGAGTTTTTGGGTTCCGAAGAAGGATAAACCTCGGAGGAGGGCAGCTGGTCCTTGTTGGGGTCTAAATCGGTACGACGGAATTAATAACAAAAACTCCCCGCAAAAAATACAAAAGGAATAGTTTTATAATACCCGAGGAGTCGTCTTATAAAACTCAAAGTCATTTATAAAACTCGCAGACCGTTTTATAAAACTCGAGAAGCCGTTTTATAAAACCTGAAGGTCGTTTTATAAAACTCGAGAATCGTTTTATAAAAATCAAAGATCGTTTTATAAAACTCGAGGATCGTTTTATAAAACTCGAGAAGCCGTGTTATAAAACCCGAAGATCGTTTTATAAAACTCGAGAATAGTTTTATAAAACTCAAAAATCGTTTTATAAAACTCGAGAAGCCGTTTTATAAAACCCGAAGATCGTTTTATAAAACTCGAGAATCGTCTTATAAAACTCGAAAAGCCGTTTTTATCAAACCCGAAGATCGTTTTATAAAACTCGAGAATCTTTTTATAAAACTCAAAAAGCCATTTTATAAAACTCGAAGAATCGTTTTATAAAACTTAAAGATCGTTTTATAAAACTCAAGAATTGTTTTATAAAACACGAAGAATCGTTTTATAAAACTCGGAGAATCGTTTTATAAAACTCGAGAATCGTTTTATAAAACTCGAAGAATCGTTTTACGAAACCACAAAAAACCGAAACAGCCATAAAACGCGAACTAGTCACGACTAGTCCATCCCGACTAGTTCGGCCACCGGCGAACTAAGCCAAGCTGGCTTAGTTCGCCGGTGGGCGAACTACACCCGTCTCGACTAGTTCGCCCACGGGCGAACTAAGCCAGCCGGCTTAGTTTGTCGTTGGACGAACTAGAGACTTCCTGGACGTCCCAAGCCTCGGTCTCCCGCATTCCCGATTCGAAATTTACGTCTTTCGACACGGTCGCATTCTGAACCACGGCCAAAACATCTCCCGTTCCATCTCGATCCGACCTATCGTTTGAGTTTTACGATAAAAACCGTAAAACTTCGCTTTCTCGATAAAGAACTCGAAGAAATTGTATAAAACGACAACGGTTAAACGAAACACCGAACATTGCCTAAACCATATGATTTATTCGAGATTTCTCATTGAAATCATAAAAAACGCGTTTTTAATAAAAACGTCGAGTAAATCGTAAAAAACGCGTTTTTAATTAAAACGTCGAGTAAATCGTAAAACCTTACGATTAGTTCGAGGAATTTACTAAAAACGGCATCAGATCAGGAAACGATCCCGTACAAATTCGGAAAAAGGATTTATCGCAGAACGGCCCGGAAGGTCCTAAAACGCGATAAAAACCCATCTCGCGATCTTAACGGAATCTAACCCGAAGATTCGATAACGTTTTGACGGTTTACTCGCAGGAGGAAAATAAAAGTCAAGTTTGAAGATAAAAGGAAAGTTTGAAAAAAAATAGAAGATTTTCGCGGCAGAAAAGGAAGAATGGAGAAAAATGGAAAATTCCCGATATAGTCAAATCTGGGTGAAATGGAAAGACCGAATGACCAAGGCGAGGAGTATATAAATAGGAGGTCTAGGGCAGAAGCAAAGGACACGAGTTTTCAGAGCTCTCACCACCAAAATTAGCATTTAGGAAATTTTCCGTTTTCGTTATCGAGCTGCGTCTCAACTAGGGTTTTAGTCTTAGATTGTTAGAACTAGGAATTTCGCCGACGGCTCACGCAGCTAAGGCAAATCTCGTTGTAACCGTTCTTACGCGAATTCGGAATAAGAATCCTTCTTGCTCTCAATCACGTTTTTCTTTTTATATCTTTCAATTTATTCATATTAATCGCGTTCTTGGTTACTTGTCGTTGGCTTTCGCAGAGATCCGGTTCCTCTGGAAAATTAGGGTTTTCCTAAGTTTCCTTATTTAACGGAAATCGACAGGTGTGAATTTCGGTTCCCACAGTTTGGCGCTAGAAGGAGGAGGGGGGGGTCGGATTACTCTTACTCATAGCCGCAAAACGCTTGACCAAAACGATGTCTGGATGTATGAAAGACAAAGTCGCAACTCACAAAAAGACGCTGGTAAAACAACTCCAGCAGCGACTGCTCCTACAGCCAATGCTCACGCAAACGATGTAGTACTCAACGAAATCGAAAACCTAATCGCGACTCTTTGCCATGGAAAGAGCAACAAAACAAGCTCGCGATTTCTATCTCAGATCACTAAGGGCAACGATAAAATCTATCAAACCCCATAGTGTTTTTCTTATTTCCGAGTTAGACAAATCTCAAGCGTTAAGCAAAAGACGTTTTCCGAGAACCTTTCGGAAAAATAAAACTTGCTCTCCCAGAAACCGCGGAAAAACCGTAGATTATTCGTGGCAAAACCCTAGGTTGTTCGCGGAAAAACCCTAGGTTACTCACGGAGAAAGCCCTAGGTTACTCGTGGAGAAAGCCCTAGGTTACTCGCGGAAAAACCCTAGGTTATTCGCGACAAACCCCTAGGTTGCTCGCGGAAGAACCTTAGGCTACTCGCAGAATCGGGTAATACTATCCAGCCGAAAAGACGGTGAGTTGGCCAAGCAACCTAGCTTGCCATCTTGGCGAGCTGACCGGCTTTCCACCTCGTCCCAGAGGCACTGACCTTTTCCCGAGGGTCCGCACAATCCAACTCATAGCTATGGTGAGCCGGACCGTACTCTAAACAATAATCGCACTGCTTTTCGTTTCGTCTCAATCAAAGTTTTCGTTGAGGTTTTACCACGAAAACAAGATAGCTTGATGAATCGGGACTGTGCTCGCCGACTCACCATTAGGCAAGTTGGACAAGCTCAATCGATCAAAACATCTCGAATCTTGATCGAGACGCTTTTCTTTTCGTCTCAATCGGACTTTCTGTTGAGATTCTTCGACGAAAACAAGTCAACTCGACGAATCAAGATCACCCGCGCCAAGCGTCTTAGCTCGCCGAACGTAGAGCTAGCTAGCTCGCCATACAGCGAGCTGACACAAGCGCCTGGCTCGCCCAAGAGACGCTGACTTCGCCCCAAGGGTTCTTACAATCCAGATCGCGACACGACGAGCTGAAAGGGTTCATCCGACTTGCCTTACGTCGAGCTGAACCAATCCTCTAGTTCTCTCGAAGTCTTGATCGCGCTGATTCTCGTTTCGTCTGAACCGGAATTTCCATCAGGATTTTACGATAAAACCGCAAAGACTTGTTTCTTCGTATAAGTTTGAATCAATCGTCTAAAACCCAACGGTTGACTTAACACCAAAGTTGCCTAAACTATAGGAGAAATCTTAACTCTCTAAACCTAATCCGATTTTACGAAACTCTGCCACGCTAAGTCGAAAACATCCAATCATAAACACGTGATTGATTTTTTCGATATACAAAGCGCACCTAGTCGGTCAAATAAAACCAGCAGTACGAAGAAACAAGAACACGAGCTCCGATGGTTAAGTCTTCTCCCCGCTCCGATACTCTCTCTGGTAATTCGTCGAAGACCGGTAGGTCAAAAGATGAAGAACGAAGAATAGACGACCCCAAATCATCGATGAAGCTAAGGTATGTCCGATTCGAAAATTTTATTAGACTTCTAATTTCTCGTAGGTAAGAAACGAAAACGTCTTGTAAACTGCCAAGAAACCTAGAGAACTTAGAATTTAGAAGATAGTCTAGCATGCT
>CAKOAT010068044.1:31479-86534 GCA_932364175.1 Eruca vesicaria subsp. sativa | reverse complement strand
ACCGAGAAACGATCGCCACACATTCAAACGTACTCATTTCCTAAGAGAAAGAAGGAGCTAGAGACGCTGACGTCGTCTTAAAACCGACTCGCTCCTAGAAGTTCTCATAAATCAGACATACTCCAAGTCATCTCCGATCCACCATGGTCTTTAATCGACCCGGATTGTCGACCGTCCAAATCCTTCAAACGAAACTCGTCTTTCTTCTTTCGCCGAACATTTTTCCTCGCATCAAGAAAACGCTTTCTAAAATAAGCGGAAAAATATTCGGACGATGCAACGCCTCATCAAAATCATCCCAAAAGCAAACGACAATCTAAAAACCGTCTAAGTGCTAAAGACTGATCCAAACTGTCTGGGAAATAATCTCGAGGAATATACAGCATCTCTCGTTGCAATCATGCGGTTAGAAAATCTCTGCGAAACTTCAGAGCGAAACTCGATTATTTGCCGAAGTCATAAAGATCTTCTCAAACTTGATAAAACAAGTATAAGAGTCGAAATATTTAGGCATCAAAGCATTGATCTCATTTTCCGTCAAACCAAGTGAGTCATGGAATAATGTCAAGAACATTTGCGGCGAAAGAAAGATCGAGAACACAAAGCAGCAATAGAGAACACGTCCTCCCTTCTCGCTGACTGATCCTATTGCTGATCATGTGATTCATTCCGCCCGAGAAACCCGCTAAAACATTTTGCGACTAGATCTCGGTGAAATAACTTTTGGTAAAACACCACGAGTGACTCCGAAAAAACTATCACCGAAGAATCAAAAACTAAGCGGAAAGGTTTCTCGAAAAATCTGCGGAAACATTGTTAACCCAATGCGTCGCGTCGATTTACTAAATTCATCGCCCGTTGCTTACGCGAGAAATTCTTCGTATAGTCAGGATCATGTCATAACGAAGTAACTCTCGAAAGTAAATGTAACAGGTTTTGCGAAAAGTACTTTCCTTATAGCAAAAACCAAGCTATACGATCCGGCACTGAGCGGCCAATCTAAACTTTGCCTCCTCGCGACACGATCTGAAAGATCTCACTATTTAGCCCATCGGTTCACGAGCATCCGCTCTCATTCCTCCCGTTTACATCCGAGAATGAGACCGCCCCACAAACGACTCCACGCACGGGCTCTGCATCGAGCTTCTTACGATCTGTCTACCTAGAGTAAAAAAAAAAAAAAAAAACAACTTCCATACAAAGGAAAGTTTATACGAAACTTTCATCGTATAAATCAAACCTACAATGGAAAAACGTTTTCTATAACCACGGGCACACTTGGCATATCAAGCTCGACAAACGTTACTTGGCTATTGTCTGATCACGCTTCACTTCAATGCCAAGTTTACAAACCGACTCGACCTTTTCGATAGCACGAAAGTGTCGTGATCTAATCCTCTACCTAATACGACCTTGGCTGTGCGGATGAACACAACCTTCACGCCAAGCCAATACATTCAACGGATAATGCGAACTTGTCAAAAATCGGCTAAGTTCTTTATTCTCGCGATTCACCCTATTTCCGAAGCAAGTTGCCTACAAAATCCGACGTATAAGGAAACACTCGTACCAGAGCTCCTAAAGCCGTACGGATCTCGGAAGGTCAACACTTCAAAAAGCACCGTAACGAAAAACGCTTCGTTTCGGAGAAACAACTTACGCGACCTCTCGGTCCTAATTGCTCTAGCACAAATCATAAAACTACCTAACATCCAAACAGGAATGTAAGTTTTAATTGCGAGTATCCGCAAATGAACCAAAGTTTTCCTGCAAAGAAAGGTTAAGACAAAACCCTCGCAACACCGTGCAACATCTTTGAGCCCGCAAACGTTCCGAACACGAAACGCAGCATATAAAATAAAAACTAACTTTCAGCACTGCGAGACGTCGCAGACACCCGGAGAATAGTTTTTTGACAAAAATACCTTCTTCGATAAAGTCATTTTCTTGGAAGACCTAACAGTCCGTCCGCGACTATAAAATTACGCAAAACTTCTTAACGTACGTATCCTTCGCGAAGGCCAAAATAACATAAACATCTATCGCCTAAAAAGTTTGTTGCTGATCACAACAAACTCGCAACAGTCCTAAACAAACTTAAGTTATCTCGCAGAGATATCTCTCAAACACCCGACACAAGGGTAATAGCGCTATAAAAGAAATCCAAACTTTTAGTCAGCACTTCCGGGCAACTTAGAAATTGTTGCCGGTGATATGCTCTGTTCCAACCAGACGAATCGTATAAGCCGAGAACCTATCGCGGATTCTAAATCGGTATGGAATCAGGTTAAAATCGCAACAGGCAAAACGAAAGCCGACTAGTCATCGCATAGCCTCAATCCGAAAGTAAACCTAGGTCTTGCCCTAAACCCAGCACACTGGTCGCTAACGTCTCAAGGCATGAATCGATATCCTAAAGGCATGTCTCTTCGTCTATATCTAAACGCTCACTCGATTTACTAAACATCCTAAAACGGGCAAACGAACAAGGCGATACACTAAGGGAAAAAGGAATGCGAGACGACAACTCGCGGACCTCCCTCAATATCAACTCATAATATTCGCACTACATTCATACGAATAAAAACATGCTCTTAAAAACGCAAACTGATTTTCAATAAAGCCGCAAAAGCGGCAGGGACTCAGAGCCGCACACGGCCAGTCCGAAAACTATAACGGCCACGCTCGGCCAAACGACCTACGAGGCTAGTCTCAAGGCCGGCAAAGGTCCAGATGCCATCGACATCAATATGCTCGATAACTCCTACACGACACATAACTAGACTATAAAGGTCTCACTGCGAAACAGGTCATACGAACCTTAATTCCGAAACGAACTACGAAAGGTTTGATCCCCTCAAAAGGGTACGTAGGCAGCCTTCACAAGGCGCAGCCCTAATCTTAAACGCTTTCCGCTCCCGGGAGAGTGGAAAGATCACTTTCAACGGACCTTTCCAACCATTAATTCCGCCTAACTTAACTAAAACTGGTTAACCACTCGCAAGAACCTTACTCTAAAGGCTCAAGATTCTTACGAGCTGGGGGCTATTTGTTGGGGTCAAAATCGGTACGACGGATTTAATAGCCAAAACTCCCCGCAAAAATACAAAAGGAATAGTTTTATAAAACCCGAGGAGTCGTTTTATAAAACCCAAAGTCATTTATAAAACTCGCTGACCGTTTTATAAAACTCGAGAAGCCGTTTTATAAAACCGGAAGATCGTTTTATAAAACTCGAGAATCGTTTTATTAAACTCAAAGATCGTTTTATAAAACTCGAGGATAGTTTTATAAAACTCGAGAAGCCGTCTTATAAAACCCGAAGATCATTTTATAAAACTCGAGAATCGTTTTATAAAACTCAAAAATCGTTTTATAAAACTCGAGAAGCTGTTTTATAAAACCCGAAGATCGTTTTATAAAACTTGAGAATCGTTTTATAAAACTCAAAAAGCCGTTTTATAAAATCCGAAGATCGTTTTATATAACTCGAGAATATTTTATAAAACTCGAAAATCCGTTTTATAAAACTCAAAGAATCGTTTTATAAAACTCAAAGAATCGTTTTATAAAACTTAAAGATCGTTTTATAAAACTTGAAAATCGTTTTATAAAACTCGAAGAATCGTTTTATAAAACACGGAGAATCGTTTTATAAAACTCGAGAATCGTTTTATAAAACTCGAAGAATCGTTTTACGAAACCGCAAAAAACCGAAACAGCCGTAAAACGCGAACTAGTCACGACTAGTTCGCCCACGGGCGAACTAAGCCGAGCCGGGCGAACTAGGAGACACTCGACTAGTTCGACCACCGGCGAACTAAGCCAAGCTGGCTTAGTTCGCCGGTGGGCGAACTAAGTTAGCCGGCTTAGTTCGTCGTTGGACGAACTAGAGACTTCCTGGACGTCCCGAGCCTCGGTCTCCCGCATTCCCAATTCGAAACTTACGTTTTTCGACACGGTCGCGTTCTGAACCACAGCCAAAACATCTCCCGTTCCATCTCGATCCGACCTATCGTTCGAGTTTTACAATAAAAACCGTAAAACTTCGCTTTCTTGATAAAGAACTCGAAGAAATCGTATAGAACGGCAACGGTTAAACGAAACACCGAACATTGCCTAAACCATACGATTTATTCGAGATTTCTCGTTGAAATCATAAAAAACGCGTTTTTAATAAAAACGTCGAGTAAATCGTAAAAAAACCCATTTTAATTAAAACGTCGAGTAAATCGTAAACCCTTACGATTAGTTCGAGGAATTTACTGAAAACGGCATCAGATCAGGAAACGATCCCGTACAAAGTCGGAAAACGGATTTATCGCAGAACAGCCCGGAAGGTCCTAAAACGCGATAAAACCCCATCTCGCGATCTTAACGAAATCTAACACGAAGATTCGATAACGTTTTGACGGTTTACTTGCAGGAGGAAAATAAAAGTCAGGTTTGAAGATAAAAGGAAAGTTTGAAGAAAAATAGAAGATTTCCGCGGAAGAAAAGGTACTCTATCGACGTGATCCCCATATTCGTATATGTATAGGTTTTTAACCTTTTTTGCTTGTTTCGCAGTGCCTAACCTCCACAGGCCGATGCTCGAGGATTTCCCCGAGGTCATGAATCTTCTTCGTGGCGGCCCACTTCATTGGGGATACTTTTCTCCGAAAAGGGTTCGCCGCGCCGTTGCCTATTATTTATCCGGTTTTTCTCGCGACAGTCGTACTGAGTTCGAGGCGGGTGATGATGTGGAGGAGAGGAAGAGATCTAGATCTCCGCAGGACAGAGAAGTTCCGATTGATCGTGGTCAAGCGTTCGATGGTGATATCAATATTGAAGATCTGATTGACTTTTCGGCCTCCGAGTTCGACCCAACTGAGATGCCACCCCGAGGACCGGCCGACACACCGTTCGCGAAGGCGCCGAGGCTTTTCAACAAGGTTCGACTATTCTTTTGTTACTATATATATGTCGTTTTTTGTTTTTTTTTATAAAGGATGATTTTTCTGTCTTACAGGGTCTTCGCGTTATGAGCGAAGCGGTGAGTGCGAACAGCGCGGAACTTCGCAGAGCCGAATCTAGGGCTGCAGCGGAGGAGGCAGAGGCTGTTGGTATCAGAGAGGAGATCGACGCCAGTTTCTCTCGCGCCCAGGATTTAGCCGTAAGGGAAGCTACTCGCGTGAGAGAGGAGTACGAAGCGGAATCTCGTCGAAGCTTAGAACTCTCCGACGTGATGGTTCACCGTGCTCGTAGAGTGGGAAAGAGAGAGGTTTCTGCGGAGTTCATGGCTCGCCGTGAGCGGTTCGTACCTCTTTATGCGGAATTCGAAGATGCGCAAAGGGCGAATAGCGATTTCCGCAAGTGCCGGGGCGTAGCCGGGGGTTTACATCTTACCCAAAAGTCGGACTATTCGTATGAGGTTGAGGTTGCGAAGCAGACAACACGTCTGGCTAAGAGAGAGAAGAAGAAGAACGAGTTCGTCAATCCCGGGAAGCGTATGTGGGATCAGTGGAGTCCCATTGTGGTGTCGCCGGTTTCGGCCAAAGTTGGACCTGGGATTTCGGATGCGGAGGGTGAAGTCGATCAGTCCGCGTTTGATGATTTCAATGTGTGATGTTAGTTGTTTTTCGATTTTGTTGTCGTTTTTCCGGGACTGACCGTTGGTGGCTTTGAATCCCTACCGCTGGGCGGTATGTAGCTGAATGCTTTCTCATAAGAAAATATTTTCTAAGCATGAAATTCGTTTTTCTTGTTAGATGTAGAGGGAAGAATACAAGTTGTCATCTCGTATCTAACTCATTGGTGTAAATCGTCCGATTCGTTTAACTCGGGATGTTTTGATTTTCGCGAGTGTTTAGATGTGGGCGAAGAGACATGCCTTTAGGATCTCAATTCATGCCTTCAGACGTTAGTGACCAGTGTGCTGGGTTTAGGGAAAGACCTAGGTTTACTTTCGGATTGGGGCTGTGCGATGACTAGTCGGCTTTTGTTTTGCCCGTTGCGATTTTAACCTGACTCCATACCGATTTAGAATTCGCATTAGGTTCTTGGCTTATACGATTCGTATGGTTGGAATCGAGCATCTAACCGGGAACAATTTCTAAGTTCCCGGAAGTGCTGACCAAAAATTTGGATTTCTTTTATAGCGCGTTATTTTATCCTAGTCGGATGTATGCGGATCGATAGGTCGATGCGTTTGTTTAAGACGGCTAGCGTGCTCGACGGGGCCAATCGCCGAGCGTTCTTGTTTTTATAGTCGCGGACGGACTTGGGGAAATATTTTTCTTGAGAGTTTAGGCGACGTCTCGCCAGTTCTTTCCGAAAATATTTTGATATGCAAGTTTTATAAAAACGATTAAATAGTTGTTACTGCGGAAGCGATTTTCCGGATGTTTGGAATTTCTTTTGCGTTTTTGATAGTAGCTGAGATATTCTAACTTTTTCTTTATTAAAAATTTCGAAAATTTTTCGATAACAAAACTAACAGAAATTTAAAAAAAAAAAAATTGGGAGTATACGAATACTCGTATACTCACCCACTCCCCCCCCCCCCGCCCGTTTTGGAAGGGGGGATAGCTAAACTCGTCTTTAGGCGAGCTGCCTACGTATTTCTTTCGGAAATCAAACCATCTCGTAGTTCTGATTGTTTGCGTGAGTGTGCTTACTAGGCTGTCGCAGACTTCTCGATCGCTTCAGTTGCAGGATCGATGTCTTTGTCTGGAATTGTCTCCTCCGGTCGGGTGGAAGCGATGGGTGCGAAAACTTCTGGTTGCTCGGCCGTTGCTTGCTTTGGGTCGTCTTCTGCGGGTGGTGGCGTGACCTTTGCCCGTTTTGATTTCACGATAGCTACCGCCAATTGCCTCAGCTTATGTTCAGCCAGGAAGCAGGATCGTGATTGTCTTCGGCATCCCCAAATTACTGCTACTCTCGTAGGTGTTGGGAATTTGATGCCTAAGTGATATGTTGACAGAACCGCCTTCATAAAGTTTATCCAAGGCGTTCCCATAATCACGTTGTAGATATCCGGGAAATCGACTACCGCGAAGTTAACGATTTTCGTCACTTCTTTTGCGGCGACCGGTAATCGGATCGATCCCAGGGTCATCGACGTCTCGCCGGAGAAACTAGTCAACGGTTTTGGAATCGGTTCGACTTCCGAGAGGTCGATTCCCATGCGTGCTAGCGTGTTGCGGAAGATTACGTTGACAGTACTTCCAGCATCGACCAAAATCCGAGCAACTTCTAAGTCGCTTATTACTAATTCAATGACAAGAGGATCGGCGTGAGGTTGGTCGATTCCGCCGGTTTCAACGTCGTCGAATGAGATCACTCCTTTCGGAGAATCATCTGTCGGCACCTTCCAACTCGAGCCGGTATCGGCTTTGCGTTGGTAAGATTTGATAGACGAGACGGTGTCGTTGTAGTATTGCGATTCACCGATAATCATGTTGATTTTTCGGCGATTAGCGTCGTTACCCTTCTCGTCTTGTCTTCGTCCACGTTTTTCGCCTGATTGGTTTCCCTGAGGTGGAGTTTCTGCTCGCGCATTCCTGTCGTTCTTCGGAAGGCAATCCGAATCGCGGATGAGATCCTTGACACTGGATATCTCCAAAAGTTCGCCCGCGACCAATTTTGCGGCAAGTCTGGCGCCGAGAACTTTTCAGTTCACGGTGGAATGCCCGCTGGTTTGGTGGAGGTCGCAGAAAGAATTCTCGTCGTAATTCGAATTTCTCGTCCACCTGTTACCCGTAGTTCGCCCTTGCTCTGAACCGGAGTTGATGGCGTAGTTATGCGCCCCTTGGAGATCTTGTCCCTCGTGATGGACGAATTTGTCGTTACGAGAGTTCCTCTTTTTCTGCTTCTGGTCGGACGCGTTATCCTTCACGGATGTTTTCGTCGGCTTGTGCTTCTCGGACATGATTTTAGTCTCCTCTTCGATGGTTATGAAGTCAGTGGCCTTATGGAGCGCATCCTGGATCGTCCGCGGTTTCTCGAGAGTTATCCACTTGCGGAATTTCGATTTATACCATAACGATTTCCTTAACGCGTCGATGGCGGCTTTGTCGCTAATCCCGCTAACCCTAGCCATGACGAGTTTGAACCTACTCATGAAATCACGGAGAGATTCGTCCTCCTTCTGCACCAAGCTCCAGAGGTCGGCGTCGGAGGTTTCCAGGTTAATGAACATCGAGTACTGCTTCAGGAATTCCGAAGCCAGTCGACGGAAACTTCCGATCGAATTTCGCCTAAGTTTGGCGAACCATTTGAGCGCTGCTCCTTCTAGGTTTTCGACGAAGAGGCGGCAGTAGCCTGCGTCTTTTTCGTGGTCCTTGAGCTTGGCTCGTCCCATGGTGATCTGGAATGCTTGTAGATGTGCTTTGGGATCGGACGTCCCGTCGTAAGTCGGCACCTTAAGTTTTCCAGGATCGGGCAGTTTGATCTCGGTAATGCGAGCTGTGAAGGGCGTCTTCCGAGACTCGTACAATAGCCGATCAATTTCAGGTGCGGCGCTGGTAGCGTGGTGAATCTGAGATTTCACCGCTTTTACCGCTGCGGCCGTTTTAGTGATATACTCGTGGAGATCACGAATCTCGGTCAGACCGCCAGAAATTTTCCGACCTTCTCGGCCTTTGCTGCGAGTGACCGGAGATCGCTCCTTGGTGGTTTTTGCGTATCGCGCAAACTCGAGTTCCCCCTCGTCTCCTGTAAAAGAATGTTCGGGAGAAGAATCCGGCAGAGGACTTCGAGTTTTTCTTCTCCTATGATGGACGTCAGCGTCTTCGTCCGATGAATGGGCCTGGTCGCTTGTCTCCAAGTTAACCCTTTCGATGCCATCGCCCTCGGTCTCCTGTTCGTGAGTAGGAGGTTTTTCCGATTCGTTTAGCGTCGCGTCAGGGTTATCTTTTCCGGAATCCTTTTCCGGCAAGTTAGCCTGCTCGGTTCTGGGACGATCCGTAGGAGCGCCAAAGTCGAGCCTCCTTCTGCGGATCTTAGTAGTTCCGCGGGGGCGAATTGCTCGGGTTTTCGCGGTTAGGGTTTCTACCCATTTCGCGAGCGAACTAATGAGCTTTTCCTGCTCTTCCGATTTTTTGTTAAACTCGGAAAGCATCTTTTTGATTGTCTCGGTGTTAGCGTTTGTAGCGTTGGCTGCGGACGCACCTTGTGGTGGTGTTGTTTCAACGTTGTCGCGTTCGTTGCGAGTTTCGTTGTCACCAGTCATCGTTTCTTCGTTGGACATGTTGCGGCTTCGGTGTAAGATAGATCCGACCCCCCTCCTTCTAGCGCCAAACTGTGGGAACCGAAATCCACCTTTTGTCAATAAATCGTAAAAAAGGAAACTTCAGGAAAACCCTAAGTTTCCAGAGGAACCGGCTATCTGCAGAACCGCACAACGAAGGTTAAGAAAACGATAAACTTCGAATTTTTAAAAGAATAAACGAAATTGAGAGCAAAGAGGTTCTTATTCCGAATATGCGTAGAATTGGTACAAAAGAGTAGCCGAAAAGCTTAAGAACGAAAAACCCTAATTGAGACGCAGCTCGCTAACAGAAAACAGAAATATTCCTAAATGCTAATTTTGGTGGTGAGAGCTCTGAAAATCGTGTCCCAGCTTCTGCCCTATGCCTCCTCCTTATATACTCCTCCTTAGGCGGTTTTGATCTTTCCATTTTGCCCGAAACCGAATATATCGGGAACTTTCCATATCTGTCGATCCTTCCTTTTCTTCCGCGGAAATCTTCTATTTATCTTCAAACTTACCTTTTATATTCTGTCTGCGAGTAAACCATCAAAACGTTATCGTATCTTCGGGTTTGATTTTGTTAATGTCGCGAGATGGGTTTTTATCGTGTTTTAGGACCTTTCGGGCCGTTTTACGATAAAAACCATTTTACGACTTTAACGAGACCGTTTCCCGATCCGATGCCGTTTTTTACGATCTTCTCGACGTTTTTTATTAAGAACGCGTTTTTTATAATCTTAACGAAAAATCTCGGATAAATCGTATAGTTTAGGCGATGTTCGGTGTCTTGCTTAACCGTTACCGTTTTATACGATTTGTTCGAGTTCTTTTCGGGAAAACGGAATTTTATGGTTTTAATCGTAGAATTCAAACGATAAGTGGGATCGAGACGAAACGAGAGACATTTCGGCCGTGGTTCAGAATGTGACCGTGTCGAAGGACGTAAGGTTTGAATCGGGGCCGCGGGAGATCCGGGAGGTCTCTAGTTCGCCTGCTGGCTAACTAAGCCGAGCTGGCTTAGTTCGCCAGCAGGCGAACTAACCGAGGGGTTCTTAGTTCGCCTGCTGGCGAACTAGTTGGAAGCTTCTAGTTCGCCTGCTGGCGAACTAGTTGGAAGCTTCTAGTTCGCCTGCTGGCGAACTAGTCCGGGACCGTCTATTTCGCCTGCTGGTGAACTAAGCCAGCCTGGCTTAGTTCGCCAGCAGGCAAACTAGTTGGTGAGCCTCTAGTTCGCCTGCTGGCGAACTAAGCCAGCTTGGCTTAGTTCGCCAGCAGGCGAACTAGTTGCGACTAGTTCGCGCTTAGTGGCTGTTTCGGTCTTTCGCGGTTTTGTAAAATGATTTCTCGAGTTTTATAAAACGGCTTTTTGAGTTTTATAAAACGATCTTCGAGTTTTATAAAACGGCTTCTCGAGTTTTATAAAAACGATCTTCGAGTTTTATAAAACGGCTTTTCAAGTTTTATAAAACGATCTTCGAGTTTTATAAAACGGCTTCTCGAGTTTTATAAAACGATCTTCGAGTTTTATAAAACGATCTTCGAGTTTTATAAAACGGCTTCTCGAGTTTTATAAAACGATCTTTGAGTTTTATAAAACAGCTTCTCGAGTTTTATAAAACGATCTTCGAGCTTTATAAAACGGCTTCTCGAGTTTTATAAAATGATCTTCGAGTTTTATAAAACGGCTTCTCGAGTTTTATAAAACGATCTTCGAGTTTTATAAAACGGCTTCTTGAGTTTTATAAAACGATCTTCGAGTTTTATAAAACGATCTTTGAGTTTTATAAAACGATCTTCGGGTTTTATAAAACGACTTCTTGGGTTTTAAAAAACTATCTTCGAGTTTTATAAAACGGCTTTTTAGTTTTATAAAAATATTCCTTTTGTATTTTTGCGGGGAATTTTGGCTATTGATTCCGTCGTACCGATTTTGACCCCAACAACCGTCGAGTATTTTTCCGGTTGTAACCGACTTAGTCCATTGAACGTCTAATTTTAATATAAGCATTTGTTGTTAAACAAATATGAATAGTACCAAATATAAAGTAAAAGTGAAATCTTCCCAAAAATATTTAACAAAAAGTCGAATTGAAAAGGTAGAACTCAAAAACTCTAAAATAAAATTTTGTTTTATTATTTATTTAAATATTTGTTTATATTTATATATATATATATATATATTTTTTTTTTTTTGAAAATGTACATTCAAAAAAAGATAAACATTAATAATGACACTAAATAGAAGGTAAAAGTGAAATTTTTCCTTGTTTTTAGCTGGGTGTTCTTTTTCTGACATATTTGTGTCTTCCATTGTTGATTTAGTGTTTCTTTCCTAATTTTGCATGTAATTTTTATCTTTAATATTTTATTTTGTGGTTTTAATAGTCTGGTTTAAAAATTAAATAAACATTACAGTTAATATAATTTTACAAGTAAAGTTAACGTAAGTTGAAAAAAATATAATTGTTCATCAGAAATAGATGAAAACATCTATTTATAGTACTTTTATAGTTAAAGATGTTGTAGAATGTTATATAAACGGTTGAAATATTATAATTTCTTACAAAATGGATAGTTATTACTTAAACATTGGGGTATTTGATCATGTATTACTAACAATTCCCTTTTAGTTGCTGTATTTAGATAGAAATTTATAAAAATTTATCTGGGTTTTTACTTTGTCAAAAACTTAATTTAGTAGTATTTTACATTTTACTCCCTCTGTTTCATTATAAGTGTCACTCTACAGCTGCGCACACGGATTAAGAAAACAATAAATTTTACATATTTCCTATATAAAAACACACTTACCTATACACCTAACCATATTTTAATCAAGAGAAAAACTAATTACATAATAAAATTAATAAATTTTGCATTAAAAATTGAAAACGACACTTATTTTGTAACGCAAAAAATTCTCTACAACGACACTTAATAAAAAACGGAGAGAGTATTATCTATGGGCAACATTTCTTTATATGCTTTAGCTGTCATCTAAGTCCGGACCGACACTGGTTTCGACTTAATACATGAGATTCTTTTAAATTTAGCATCAAAACTGTAGTATCTTACTAGTCATCGAAATCAGATTCATCATATCTTGGTTCATCCTCTACAGTACCTCTCTATCAATTTCTAATCTCCAGCACTGGCGGAGGTTGCTCTTTGGTAGGGGTCAAATTGTTAGAGAATAAGTATATACATAGAGGACCTTTGCCCATGAAACCATTACGGTCTCAACAACAAAAACCGTACTCAACGTCAATATGACTAACGTGACAAAGCTCACCTCTTCAAACTTTCCCATGTGGAGCCGTCAAGTACACGCTTTGCTCGATGGCTATGATTTAGCTGGACACATCGACGGATCGGTTGTCGTACCACTGGCGACAATCACAACAGACGCAGGAGTCACTCCTAATCCTGATTTCACTCTCTGGAAACGTCAAGATCGAATGATATACAGTGGTCTTCTTGGCGCAAGCACCACTTCAATCCAGCCTATCCTCTCCACCGCGATGATATCGGCCGAGATCTGGAACACCTTGAACTCCGCGTATGCGAAGCCAACACGCGGTCACGTCAAACAGGTTTGACAGCAGCTCGATAACTGGATGAAAGGAACCAAGTCCATAAACGAGTACTTTCAAGGCTTTACGATGAGGTTCGGTCAACTTACCCTTCTTCGGAAACGGATGGACCATGAGGATCAGATCGAGAGAGTTCTTGGTGGTCTCCTAGAAGATTACAAAACTCTCATTAATCAAGTCGAGAGTCGCGATACTGCACCTTCTCTCTCAGAACTTCACGAGAAGTTGATCAACCATGAAACCAAGCTACAAACTGCTACGCCTCAGGTATCCTCTGCTCCTGTAACCGCTAACTTCACCAACTACAGGGGCCAATCCAGTCACAAAAACAAGCAGAGTGGTGGACGCCGTGGTGGCTATCAGGGTCGCAGAAATCAGACATGGCAGCAACAACAATTCAATCAGGCTCCTTATCAAGGTCGTGGCTACCAGGGACGCTGTCAAATCTGCTCGGTGTTTGATCACAGCGCTCGTCGCTGCCCTCAAATGCCACAAACTACGCCACCGTACGCGATTCAGGCGCCACCATCTCAAGCTTCTCTTCCATGGCTGCCGCGAGCTAACTACGTCACAGCATCACCGTACAATGTCACTCCCTGGATCCTCGACAGCGGAGCAACCCACCATCTCACATCGGATCTCAATAACCTCTCACTCCATCAACCTTACAACGGAAGTGAAGCGGTCTCTATTGCCGATGGCTCGAGCTTACCGATAACACACACGGGTTCTACATCTCTCTCTACATCATTTAAGTCTCTTAAGCTTATGATATATTGTGTGTATCTACAGTTAGCAAGAATCATGTCTCCGTTTATAGATTGTGCAATGCTAACAAGGTGTCGGTTGAATTTTTCCCTGCTCATTTTCAGGTGAAGGATCTCAGCGGGGGGCGAAGTTGCTTCAAGGCCGCACGAAGGATGAACTGTATGAGTGGCCCATGCCTACCCTGAAACCCACTGCCTTTGCAACCTATACTGATACGAAAGCAACCTTAACCCAGTGGCATCATCGGCTTGGGCACCCATCCTCATCCACTCTTAAATTTGTTGTTTCCAAGTTTTCTTTACCTTGTTCAAACACTTCTAGTGCTTTTCCTTGCAATGATTGCCTTCTCAATAAAACTCATAAACTCCCTTTTCATCAAAGTACGATTGTCTCAACAAAACCTTTCCAATATCTTTTCGCTGATGTGTGGCAATCTCCGATCATTTCTCCTCAAAACCAAAAATATTACCTTGTTCTTATCGATCACTATACACGTTATACGTGGCTCTTCCCTCTTAAAGCCAAATCCGATGTCAAAACTATCTTTACCCAGTTCAAACCTCTCGTGGAAACACATTTCCAAACCAAAATCCAGATCCTATACAGCGACAATGGAGGCGAATACCTCGCCCTTAGACCATTCCTTACTGCCCAAGGTGTCTCTCACCTAACCACACCTCCTCATACCCCAGAACACAATGGCCTTTCTGAAAGAAAACATCGACACATTGTCGAGACTGGCCTCTCTCTTCTTTCAACCGCCAAAATGCCCTTAACCTTCTGGCCAGAAGCCTTTGCTACTGCTGTGTTCCTCATAAATTTTCTCACCACTCCCCTACTATCAAACCAATCACCCTTCCAGAAATTGTTCAACGCCAACCCAAACTACCAGAAACTAAGAACCTTCGGATGCTTATGTTACCCCTGGTTACGACCTTATGCTCCGAATAATTTAGAACACCGTTCAACTCCATGTGTCTTTATCGGATATTCCCAAACACAGAGTGCGTATCAATGCCCTGACCCAACTACTGGTCGCGTTTATATCTCGCGCCATGTACGATTCAACGAAACCAACTTCCCATACCAGCTTCTTACCAAACCACAAACCTCACCAATACCTGAAACCCCAAACCAGTCTTCCTTCACTTCTCCTCATACGACCATTAACCTCCCCCGTCGCTCATACAGTCACCGTCGACAGCTGCGAACACTGCACCTCCGAACTCTGGTTCTTCACCTCCGTCGCCTGTGACAACTCAACAACAACAACAACGAGAAACTCAAAGCACCACAAGCGATGACACGAGTGATGCAGGGCCAAAACCGCAACCTCAGGTTGTTGCAGAAACTACTACAACAGCGACTGCAACAGGTGCTCCTCTGCAACCTCGGCATTCTATGACAACAAGGTCAAAGAATAACATCGTCAAACCTACAAAAAAGTATAATCTCACTGTCCATCTCCAGTCAGACCCTCACTGGATACCGACTACTTGGCAACAAGCACTCAAACATCCAAAATGGAGAGCTGCGATGCTTGCTGAACTCAACTCACAACTTGAGAACCATACTTGGGATCTGCAAGCTGTGACAGAAAACATGAACATTGTGGGTTGTCGATGGGTCTTCACCATCAAATATCACCCTAATGGAGATATTGATCGCTACAAAGCGCGTCTTGTAGCAAAGGGTTACAATCAACAACCGGGAGTTGACTTCACAGAAACGTACAGCCCTGTCATCAAGTCTACTACTATTCAACTGGTTCTTAGGTTGGCGGTGAATAAAGACTGGCCAGTTCGTCAGATAGATGTTAATACTGCCTTTTTGCAAGGTCATCTGAATGAAGAAGTCTTCATGTCTCAGCCCCCTGGTTTCATAGACTCCGACCGGCCGACGCATGTTTGCAAGCTTTGGAAAGCAATTTACGGACTCAAACAAGCTCCTCGGGCTTGGTACTCGGAACTTCATCGTTATCTCATCTCCTCTGGCTTCAGAAATTCTCTTGCAGAGACATCTCTCTTCATATACCGACAAGGACAACACTATGTTTACTTTCTGGTATACGTAGATGATATTCTTGTGACAGGAACCTCATCATCTCTCATACAACGTGTGATTCAGAACCTGGCTTCGAAATTTTCAATCAAAGACATGGGAGACTTAAGTTACTTTCTTGGGGTTGAAGCAGTACGCAACAAGCATGGCTTACATCTCAAACAGCGAAAGTATATCACCTATCTTCTGACTAAGACGGATATGCTTCACGCTAAACCCGTTTCTACTCCAATGGCATCATCTCCTAAGCTCTCTATCCGGTCTGGAACGCCTCTCACTGAGCCGCATGAATACCGAAAAATAGTAGGTAGCTTGCAATACCTTGCTCTCACTAGACCAGACATCTCATACGCCGTGAATCGTCTATCTCAATTCATGCACAAGCTAACCACAGATCACTTGCAAGCGGTGAAGAGGGTTCTACGCTATCTCTCCGGCACATTGAATCATGGGATCTTTCTCCGTAAGCAACATCACCCTCATCTACATGAATTCTCGGACGCCGACTGGGCAGGTGACTCTGATGACTATGTTTCCACTAATGGCTACATCATCTACTTGGGGGGTCAACCTATCTCTTGGACCTCACGGAAACAACAAGGTGTAGCTCGTTCATCCACTGAGGCCGAATATAGAGCTGTCGCGAATATGGCTGCAGAGTTGCGATGGATATGTTCTCTTCTAACGGAAATTGGGATCTCGATTCCGTCTGCACCCACGGTTTATTGCGATAATGTTGGTGCTACATACCTTTGTGCCAACCCAGTGTTCCATTCCAGAATGAAACACATTGCTATTGACTATCATTTTTTCCGTGGACAGATACAGAATGGCATGCTTACGGTCACTCATGTTTCTACTCACGATCAATTGGCGGATGGTCTCACTAAACCCCTTCCAAGAACGTCGTTCCAGAGCTTGTGTAGCAAGATTGGTGTGACAACAGTCCCACCATCTTGAGGGGGCGTGTTACAGAATAAATATATACATAGGGGACCTTCTTGTAATAAGTATAAAGTACTAAATACCCTACATGTATCCTGTATAAATACCTTGTACGCATATCAATAAGAATTAATTCAGTCTCAATTTTTATACAAATGACCCACGTCAATTTTTATAAAGAAATCTTTTACTTGAATTTTGGAGAAAAAACTAAGAAATGTTACCAGTTACCCATGTAATATATGTTTATGATGAAATTAACCCCTCTAAATTTTTTTTTTAACATCAAATAACTGATCTATTACTCAAGCTTGAGGTGGTCGTCTGGGTAGCTAGATGGGAATAGAACAACCAACATACAAAATTTCTCTATATAAAGATCTAGCAGTCTTAGCTAATGAATCATAAATCTCGTTATGTGTCATAGGAACATAAAAGATCTTGAAATATGGGAAGCAAATCCTCAGCATCATGTGCTTTTTCAATTCTGTTGAGAAGCTTGGCCATTCATGGGGATTTATGAGCATCGCAATCATCTCCTTGCAGTCAGTCCAAAAGCTCTGACATGGCGAATGTAGAAGCATATTCTCCATTTCCCACCGTAGTGCTTCCAACTCTGAGTGCAAAGCAGACCTAGTCTATTAAAACTGCGCAAACCCATTAACTGTCTATTTCCCAGACTATCATTCCAAACCCAACCACATCCACCGAACTGAGCTGTAGAGGTCTAGTAACCATCCACTATACATATATTTCCCAGACTTATGGTTTGGCTTTCAACATTTTATGTTTCCTTGAGATGGCGATATAGTCTGTTCATTGGCTTGGAACCAAGCTTGGCACTCACTCTCTGCATAATGGGCTAACACCAATGGATCTCTATCAATTCTCCTAAACAGCTTATCGTTCCGAGCCTTCTAAATATACCAAATTAGCCAGGGATAAGGATCCTTGTCCAATTCCAGTTCCATTATGTCATTTTTCCTCCAGAAAAGATAGTCCATATTCGCATATGTGCTCTGTAGTGGAAACAAGGTAGGACAGGGAGGCGTAGATGATAAGGCCCAAACTTGCATTGCGGGTAGACACTGAAACATTGCATGTGTAACTGATTCTTCTGGTTCCCCCCATCGTGGACAGTGATTATCACATCTCATATGTCTATAGTTTAATGTACTTGTAACAACCACATGACCTGTTATTAACTGCCACATAAGATGCCATATCTTTTGGGGTGCCTTGACCTTCCAAGCATGTGCTTGGAGTTTTGTGATACTAGGTTCACAAACTTCAGCCTCCTCCTTCTTCATCAATATATTTTGTGCAACCCAATATCCAGACTTGACTGTGTATTGTCCATTCCTTTTATAGCTCCAGCAATACGTGTCCCGGCGATGTGTTGAACTAATGGCCATACTCATTAATGCGAGGTCCATCAAAAAGCCAAGTAAGCAAATCCGCGAAGCACTCATTGAGTAAAACAAGAACGAGACTAAATCCAATGACCACAATAAGGTCCAGTCCCATATTTTATCATCATATCGTGGTAAACGAACACGACGAGGTCAAAATGGAACCCCGAAGTCGCATGAAAAGTTAGAGGAGAAGAAGGCTATAAAAAGGAGCTATGACAGAGCATAGAGGACACACAGGGAAAACCCTAGAGCTATTCACTAACCCCATCGATCTCACTTCATAGATTTCTAGTTCGTTCGTTACCTCTACCTCTCATTGTTGTTTTCGATCTTGTTAATCACCTTGTAAAAAAATTTCATATTCAATAAAAAATTATTTTTGTCAACCGAATTCTGATTGTATCGTTGTGTTCAACAACATCGTTGCCCACATCATTTGTCTTCCCCTGATTAAACTCTCGATCATTACAAAATACTTAGTAGGGATTTTAGGAACTACATTTTGGCGCGGACTGTGGCGAAGATAAACGAAAAAGACCCTTGCTATAAAACCGATATATGATTTCTAAGCACGATTATGGATCTTAACCAAACTCGATCTGGATATCCCAAAAGAAAAGCAGTCGAACGCGATTCCTGAAGAACCGATACCATCGCGTCGCCAGAAAAAACACGACCATCTGACGACGATATTGGCCGCCCATCCAAAAGAAGAGCTCCATACTAAGAAGCGATTCCCCCTCCAAAAACTCAACAATCAACGAGGGATGAAAAAGGAACCATCACCACTGAGGAGACTCCGATCCAAAAATAAACTCTGACCTTCTACGAGCATGAAACAATCAAGCTCGATATGCCACACGACGATGTCCTGATCATCACAATCGATCTTGCCTGAGTCACTACAACAAGAGCCTTCATAGATACAGCCAGTGCCATTAATATCATCCCTCGAGACACGCTCCGGTTGATAGACCAAGGTGGCCGCACCGTCAATCAAGAGATGGATTTCCACATCGACTTTGACGGCAGAAAAGTTCAAATCTCGGAGACTGTGTCCATCACAACCAAAGTCCATGATTTGGAATTGAAAACCAAGTTTTCCGTCTCCAAACGTCGTCCTAGGGAAATCATGGCTACATAAAATGAGAACGATCCCTTCAATCTACGACCAATGTGTGAAATTCATGTCACCCACCGAAGAGAAAACGATTTATAACAGCCAGAAGAAATCCAGAGCATGCTACCTAGCAGAATTTCAAAAGATACATCCGCAAGAGAAGAAAATCCCATCCACTCACGACCTCAAGATCAAGAAAAACAAAGAAGTCCTATCGAGCTCCATCCCACTCGACGAATAGTTCCCCGAAAGAAAACATTAAGACATTTGCTTGAACGGCCGCCAATATGTCCAGGATCGACATCACGATAATATCTCACCAGTTAAACTTCGATCCCACTCACAGACTGGTCAAGTAAAAGCGAAGAAAATTGGGCCCCGAACGTTCGAAGGCTATAAATGACGAAGTCGATAAGCTGTTAAAGACTGGGTCCATCCGCGAAGTCCAATATTCAGATTGGCTAGCCAACGCCGTCGTAGTGAAAAAGAAAAATGGGAAATTGAGAATTTGCATCGATTTCACCGATCTCAATAAAGCATGTCCAAAAGACAGCTTCCCTCTACCACATATCAACCGACTGGTAGAAGCCACAGCAGGACACGAACTGCTATCATTCATGGACTCTTTCTCCGGTTACAACCAGATCCTGATGGATCCAGAGGACCAAGAGAAAACAAGTTTTGTCACCGAACGTGGCTCCTATTGTTATAAGGTAATGCCTTTCGGACTAAAGAACGCAGGAGCCCCATATCAATGACTAGTGAACAAAATGTTCACCGCACAGCTCGGTAAAACGATGGAAGTCTACATCGACAACATGGTCATCAAGTCATCGAAAGTAAACGACCACGTTATCCAACTCCAGGAATGCTTCCAAATTCTCATTAAATTCGGAATAAAGCAAAGCCCAACCAAATGCACCTTCGGGGTAACTTCAGGAGTATTCCTCGGGTATCTAGTAACAGAGAGAAGAATCGAAGCAACCCCAAACAGATCACAACACTCGTGAACACCCTGCCGCCGAGATCAATTTGAGAAGTGCATCGACTAACTGGAAAGATCGCTGCGTTAAATTGCTTTATCTCAAGATCGACCGATAGATGTCTTCCATTATACAAACTCTTGAAAGGGAACAAAATTTTGAATGGAATGAAGAATGCGATGTTGCACTAAAAGAATAGATAAGCCAACCTCCAGTGTTTTCGAAACCAATCGAAGGCGAAACACTATTCCTGTATGTAGCCACTTCCGAACACGCGGTTAGTAGAATGCTAATCCGAGAAGAAAGCAATGAGCAGAAACCAATATATTATACCAGTAGATCTCTGATAAACGCCGAAACGAGATATCCCGCGATGGAAAAAAATGGCCAGAGGTGGAGCCCAGGAAATCGTTGACGAAATGCATCAAGACGAAGAAATCCTTAACGACCCCCACGACGAGGACGTCGGGATATCACAGAGGCCTGAGATGACCTGCGCGCCACGTGCTCGAAAGGAAGGAAAATCTTCGACCCCCTCGAAGAAGCAGATCACCAACCTGACACGACAGCACCCAAAGCCTTCCAAGAAGAACTCGAAGGTAGAGTCGATAGGAGAATCCCGATCTATAATTAAATCAGTAAAGTCGAACTCCCCGACGAAAGAGGAGAGGCTGGGAAAATAAAGGCCTGGAGTTCGCGTTACTGCATCATGGAAGAAAAATTGTACAAACGAAGCCTAAGTGAACCCTACCTTCTATGCATATCCCCTAAAGAATCTTTTACGATCTTAAAACAAACTCAAGATGGATCATGTGGAAGTCACTCTGGTGGCAGATCCCTGGCTATCAGAATCAAGAAATATGGGTACTATTGGCCGACTATCACTGATGATTGCGAATAGTTTTCACTAAACTGCGATAGATGCCAACGACATGCCCCCCATGATACACCAGCCCACTCAAAAGCAGTCATCCATATCTTTTCCATATCCTTTCATGAAGTGGTCCATCGATATAGCCAGACCATTGGTACCTTCTGGACAAGCGAAGTTAAGCTTTCTCTGAGTACTAACTGACTACGTCACCAAATGAATCGAAGCCGAAGCATATCAAAACGTCACAACCAAAACAGTGATCAAGTTCGCATGGAGGAACATTATATGCCGACATGGATTTCCATACGAAATAATCATTGACAATGGCTCCCAATTCATATCCAACGCATTCACAGAATTCTGTAAAAAATGGAAGATAAAGATAAAAACGGCAAGCCCTAGATATCAAAAATACAATGGTCATGCAAAGCTTCGCATAAAACCATACTGAACAACCTCAAGAAAAGGCTCGATCTTAAAAAAGAAAATGGGGAGAAGAACTACACGACGTTCTTTGGGAATACCGAACGACACCGCATACCGCAATGCAAGAAACTTCTTTCTCTCTCTCCTATGGAGTCGAAGCAGTAATCCCAAGCGAAATCGAAGTCTCGAGCCAACGGCGCATGCTATATCCAGAGAATATCGATATCAACAAAGATTTACTAATCGACCAGCTCGACATGACTGAAGAACGAAGAGAAAAGGCACCAGTCCGAGTACAAAACTATCAACATGTGGCATCCCGTTACTACGACTCTAACATGAGAAATCGTTCCTTCTGCGTCGGAGACTTAGTACTATGAAAAATATTCGATAGAAAAAAGGAAGTAGGGGCAGGAAAATTGGGGACAAGTCGGGAAGGAACCTACAAAATAACCATGGAAGTAAGAGCCGGGGTTTACGACCTCAAAAAATGTAGAACCGGTAAACCCAAATGCGACCTTGGGACATACAACCTCAAAAAATATTACAGATAGGAAAGTTCAATACTTAATCTATGATCAAAACATCGAACTAGGGGATCATCAGACTAGACCAAAAACAAAAAAAAAATGAACTACGACAGTCTTGTCCCCGATATGGGTACGTAGGCAGCTCAACATCGAGGACAGCCAAAACAAAACCAAACAAAATCTATGTTAATGAACAAAATACATCCATCGACCTCATGAAGGTCCAAAAATAGATTCCTGATCAGTCTATGTCTCCATTTTTGAAATAATATAGGGATAATACTATCAAATATCATTACTCAAATACGAAGGTACTTAACCTAAAAGTTAATTAACCCATAAAAACATTCTTACATTTCGACAGAAAACCAAAAGATAACAAAAACAAACAAAAGGAAACAAACACCTTCACCATGATCAACCCGCTTGATAAACTAATCTGAGGACACTTCTGGGAGATCGAGATGTTCCAAAGAAGGATCAGACAACTCGGCCTTACCATGATCAATCGTACAATCAAGCTCCTTATCCTTGAGATGATCTAATTCAGCCTCGATCTCAAAACCACCTTCTAAATATTCTGTCAACACATCAATACTTGCCTTTACCTCCTGCAGACGTATCTCAGCCTCCTTCTCCACCTTCATTTCCTTCATCTTCCCCTTTATTACTTTCAAAACACCCTCATATTCTCGAACAATAGATTGACGAGCACGCAAGATTCTCTCCTAACCACAGCCTCTCGATTCTCGAACTCCCTCTTGAGTTTATCCTCCATCGATCGAATATCTTCCTGGAGAGTGATCTTCGCTTGCTCAGCCTCCAACAATCTATTCTCGAGATCGGCCTTTTTCCCTCTCGAGCTCGGTTGACCTATCCTTCAGCCCCTGAATCTCCTCGATGTGCTTGTTGGGGTCAAAATCGGTACGACGGAATCAATAGCCGAAATTCCCCGCAAAAATGCAAAAAGAATCGTTTTATAAAACTCGAGAATCGTTTTATGAAACTCGAATGTCGTTTTATAAAACTCGAAAAGTCGTTTTATAAAACTCGAAGATCATTTTATAAAACTCAAGAAGTCGTTTTATAAATCTCGAAGATCGTTTTATAAAACTCAAGAAGTCATTTTATAAAACTCAAAGATCGTTTTATAAAACACAAGAAGTCGTTTTATATAACTCGAATGTCGTTTTATAAAAATCGAGAAGTCGTTTTATAAAACTCAAATGTCGTTTTATAAAACTCGAGAAGTCGTTTTATAAAACTTGAAGATCGTTTTATAAAGCTCGAAGATCGTTTTATAAAACTCGAGAAGTCTTTTTATATAACTCGAGAAGACGTTTTATAAAACTTGAAGATCGTTTTATAAAGCTCGAAGATCGTTTTATAAAACTCGAGAAGTCATTTTATAAAACTCGAAGATAATTTTATAAAACTCGAGAAGACATTTTATAAAACTCGAAGTCGTTTTATAAAACTCGAAGATCATTTTATAAAACTCGAGAAGATGTTTTATAAAACTCGAAGGTCGTTTTATAAAACCCGAGAATCGTATTATAAAACTCAAGAAGTTGTTTATAAAATTTGAAAGGTCGTTTTATAAAACTCGAAAAGTCGTTTTATAAAACTCGAGAATCGTTTTATAAAACTTGAAGATCGTTTTATAAAACTCGAGAATCGTTTTATAAAACCGCGAAAAACCGAAACCGCCGCAAAATGCGAACTAGTCACGACTAGTTCGCCTGCTGGTAAACTAAGCCAAGCTGGCTTAGTTCGCCAGCAGGCAAACTAGAAGGTTCCCGACTAGTTCGCCTGCTGGCGAACTAGAAGGTTCCCGACTAGTTCGCCTGCTGGCTAACTAGGAACTCCTCGACTAGTTCGCCAGCAGGCAAACTAGAGATGTCCCGGAGTATTCGTCAAACCGGCGAGTTGGATCGGACCGGCTCGATTCTCCGTACGTTGAACCGACCATCTTATGTCCTTCGACACGGTCGCATTCTGAACCACGGCCGAAATGTCTCTCGTTTCATCGCGATCCGACTTATCGTTCGAATTTTACGATAAAAACCGTAAAACTCTGTTTTCTCGAAAAGAACTCGAAGAAATCGTATAAAACGGTAACGGTTAAACAGGACACCGAACATCGCCTAAACTATATGATTTATCCGAGATTTTCCGTTAAATTCGTAAAAAACGTATTTTTAATAAAAAAACGTCGAGTAAATCATAAAAAAAAGAGTTTTTAATAAAAAAATGTCGAGTAAATCGTAAAAGAAGGAAACGATTAACCGAGAAACAAACGTAGCTAAACATTACGATTAACTAGAAGAATTTACTAAAAACGGCATCGAATCAGGAAACGATTCCGTACAAGGTCGAGAAACGGATTTATCGCAAAACGGCCTGGAGGGTCCTAAAACGCGATAAAAGCCCATCTCGTGATCTCAGCAGAATCTAACCCGAAGATACGATAACGTTTTGACAGTTTATTCGCAGAAGGAAAATAAATGTCAAGTTTGAAGACAAAAGGCAAGTTCGGAGATAAATAGAAGATTTCCGCGGAAGAAAAGGAAGTATCGAGAGAAATGGAAAATTCCCGATAAACTCAGTTTCGGGCAAAATGGAAAGACTAAAACCGCCTAAGAGGGAGTATATAAGCAAGAGGCATGGGGCAGAAGCTGGGACACGATTTTCAGAGCTCTCACCACCAAAATTAGCATTTAGGAATATTTCCGTTGTCTGTTAGCGAGCTGCGTCTCAACTAGAGTTTTCGTTCTTAGACTTCTAGGGATTTCGCCGACGGCTCGCGCAGCTAAGGCTACTCTCGTTGTAACAGTTCTTACGCAGATTCGGAATAAGAACCTCTTTCCTCTCGATTTCGTTTATTTCTCTTTTTAATTCTAAGTTCGTCGTTTTCTTAATCTTCGTTGTGCGGTTCTGCAGATAGCGGGTTCCTTTGGAAACTTAGGGTTTTCCCAAAATTTCCTTATTTACGATTTATTGACAGTAGGTGGATTTCGGTTCCCACAGTTTGGCGCTAGAAGGAGGGGGGGGGGTCGGATCTATCTTACACCGAAGCCGCAACATGTCCAACGAAGAAATGATGACTGGTGATAACCAAACTCGCAACGAACGCGACAATGTTCAAACATCACCACCACAAGATGCGTCTGCGGCCAACGCTACAAACGCTAACGCCGAGACCATCGAAAAGATGCTTTCCGAGTTTAACATAAAATCGGAAGAGCATGAAAAGCTCATCGGTTCGCTCGCAAAACGGGTTAAAACCCTAACCGCGAAAACCCGAGCAATTCGCCCCCGCGGAACTACTAAGATCCGCGGAAGGAGGCTCGATTTCGGCGCTCCTACGGATCGTCGCAGAACCGAGCATGGTAAATTACCGGAAAAGTATTCCAGAAAAGATAACCCTGACGCGACGCTAAACGAATCGGAGAAACCTCCTACTCACGAAAAGGAGACCGAGGGCGATGGCATCGAAAGGGTTAAACTAGAGACAAGCGACCAGGCCGATTCATCGGACGAAGACGCTGATGGCCATCCTAGGAGAAGAAAAACTCGAAGTCCTATACCGGAGTCTTCTCCCGAACGTTCTCTTACTGGAGACGAGGAGGAACTCGACTTTGCGCGATACGCAAAAACTGCCG
The DNA here is from genome assembly GCA_932364175.1 of Eruca vesicaria subsp. sativa. NCBI lineage: Eukaryota > Viridiplantae > Streptophyta > Magnoliopsida > Brassicales > Brassicaceae > Eruca > Eruca vesicaria. The sequence goes on along the minus strand of CAKOAT010068044.1, from coordinate 60,919 downwards.
AGGAGCGATCTCCGGTTACTCGCAGCAAACGCCGACAAGGTCGGAAAACTGCTGGCAATCTGACCGAGATTCGCGATCTCCGCGAATACATCACTAATATGGCCGCAGCGGTAAGATTCATCACGCTACCAGCGCCACACCCGAAATCGATCGGTTACTGTACGAGTCTCGGAAAACGCCCTTCACGGCTCGCATCACCGAGATCAAACTGCCCGATCCCGGAAAACTTAAGGTGCCGACTTACGACGGGACGTCTGATCCCAAAGCACACCTACAAGCATTCCAGATAACCATGGGATGAGCCAAGCTCAAGGACCACGAAAAGGACGCAGGCTACTGCCGCCTCTTTGTCGAAAACCTAGAAGGAGCAGCGCTCGAATGGTTCGCCAAACTTAGGCGAAATTCGATCGGATGTTTCCATCGACTGGCTTCGGAATTCCTGAAGCAATACTCGATGTTCATTAACCCGGAAACCTCCGACGCCGACTTCTGGAGCTTGGTGCAGAAGGAGGACGAATCTCTCCGCGATTTCATGAGTAGGTTCAAACTCGTCATGGCTAGGGTTAGCGGGATTAGCGACAAAGCCGCCATCGACGCGCTCAGAAAGTCGCTTTGGTACAAATCAAAATTCTGAAAGTGGATAACTCTCGAAATGCCGCGGACAATCCAGGACGCGCTCCACAAGGCTACCGATTACATAACCATCGAGGAGGAGACTAAAATCTTGTCCGAAAAGCATAAGCCGACGAAAACGTCCGCAAAGGATAATGCGTCCGAGTAGAAGCATAAAATGAGGAACTCTCGTAACGACAAATTCGGCCATCACGAGGGACAGGATCTCCAAGGGGCGCATAACTACGCCATCAACTCCGGATCGGAGCAAGGGCGAACCACGTGTAACACATGGACGAGAAATTCGAATTACGATGAGAATTCTTTCTGCGACCTCCACCAAACCCGTGGGCATTCCACCATGAACTGCAAAGTTCTCGGCGCCAGACTTGCCGCAAAATTGGTCACGGGGGAACTTTCCGAGATATCCAGTGTCAAGGATCTCATCCGCGATTCGGATCGCCTTCCGAAGAACGACAGGAACGCGCAAGCGGAAACTCCGCCTTAGGGAAACCAATCAGGCGAAAAACGCGGACGGAGGCAAGACGAGAAGGGTAACGACGCTATCCGCCGAAAAATCAACATGATTATCGGTGAATCGCAATACTACAACGACACCGTCTCGTCTATCAAATCTTACCAACGCAAAGCCGAAACCGGCTCGAGTTGGAAGGTGCCGACGGATGACTCTCCGAAATGGGTGATCTCATTCCACGACGCTGAAACCGGTGGAATCGACCAACCTCACTCCGATCCTCTTGTCATCGACATAGTGATAAGCGATTTAGAAGTTGCTCGGATCTTGGTCGATACCGGAAGTACTGTCAACATGATCTTCCGCAACATGCTAGCACGCATGGGAATCGACCTCTCGGAAGTCGAGCCAATTCCAAAACCGTTGACCAGTTTCTCTGGCGAGACGTCGATGACCCTGGGATCAATCCTACTACCGGTCGCCGCGAAAGAAGTGACGAAAATCGTTAACTTCGCGATTTCCCGGCTATCTACAACGTGATCATGGGAACGCCTTGGATAAATTCCATGAAGGCGGTTCTGTCAACATACCACTTAGGCATCAAATTCCCAACACCTACGGGAGTCGAAGCAATTTGTGGGATGCCAAAGACAATCGCGATCCTGCTTCCTGGCCGAACATAAGCTGAGGCAATTGGCGTTAGCAATCGTGAAACCAAAACGGGCAAAGGTCACGCCACCGCCCGCAGAAGACGACCCAAAGCAAGCAACGGTCGAGAAACCACAAGTTCCCGCACCCATCGCTTCTACCCGGCCGGAGGAGACAATCCCGGACAAAGACATCGATCCCGCAACTGAAGCGATCGAGAAGTCTGCGACAGCCGAATAAGCACACTCGCGCAAACAATCAGAACTACGAGATGGCTTGATTTCCGAAAGGAATACGTAGGCAGCTCGCCTAAAGACGAGTTCAGCTATCCCCCCTTCCAAAACGGGGGGGGGGGGAGTGGGTGAGTATACGAGTATTTGTATACTCCCAAATTTAAAAAACTTTCGCTTTGTAATCAAAAATTTTCGAAATTTTTAATAAAGACAAAGTTAGAATATTATAAAAATCTCCGCTACTATCGAAGACGCAAAAAGTACTCCAAACATCCGGAAAATCACTTCCGCAGTAACAACTACTTGATCGTTTTTATAAAACTTGCATATCAAAATATTTTCAGAAAGAACCGGCGAGACGTCGCCTAAATTCTCTAGAAAAATATTCCCCCAAGTCCGTCCGCGACTATAAAAACACGAACGCTCGGCGATTGGCCCCGTCTAGCACGCTAGTCGTCCTAAACAAACGCATCGACCTATCGGTCCGCATACATCCGACTAGGATAAAATAGCGCACTATAAAAGAAATCCAATTTTTTGGTCAGCACTTCCGGGCAACTTAGAAATTGTTCCCAGTGAGATGCTCGATTCCAACCATACGAATCGTATAAGCCGAGAACCTATCGAGGATTCTAAATCGGTATGGAGTCAGGTTAAAATCGCAACAGGCAAAACGAAAGCCGATTAGTCAACGCATAGGCTCAACCCGAAAGTAAACCTAGGTCTTCCCCTAAACCCAGAACACTGGTCGCTAACGTCTCAAGGCATGAATCGAGATCCTAAAGGCATGTCTCTTCGCCCACGTCTAAACACTCGCGAAAATCGAAACATTCTGAGTTAAACGAATCGGACGATTTACACCAAGGAGTTAGATGCGAGATGACAACTCGTTTCCTTCCCTCTACATCCAAAAACAAAACACGAATTTCATACTTATAAAATATCTTCTTATTAGAAAGCCCTCAAGTACACACCGCCCAGCGGTAGGGATTCAAAGCCACAGACGGCCAGTCCCGAAAAAACAAAAACATCACACATTAAAGTCATCAAACGCGGACTGGTCGACTTCATCATCCACGTCCGAAATCCCAGGTCCAACTTCAACTGAATCCGGCGACACCACAATGGGATTCCACTGATCCCACATGCGTGCCCTAAGGCCAAAAAATTGGGGCTGAATATCTCTTTCTTGATCTAAGTATCCACGCCGCACGGAGTATTCCTCAGAAAACGAATACCCTTCGTTCTGAGTTATGGATAACCCACGAACGATCCCACGACATTCGCGATAATCACCATGCACCCGTTGAACAACTTCGGCATCCGAACAACCGGTTACAAATCGCTCACCACGGGCCTTCATCTCCTCGGCAACCTCTCGTTTGCCCGCACGACGAGCACGATGAATCCTTTGGTCAGAAAGCTCCTTTGCGCGGCGAGATCTAGCCACACACTCATCCCTCACGCGAGCAACCTCCCTCGCAACAACTTCTTCGGCTCGGTTGGCCTCGACCTCCGCCCGAAGACGAGCGACTTCTTTTTCAGCCATGTCTGCTCGAAACTCGGCAAGACAAGCTTCAGAATTACGGCTGTCTAGGGCCCGGCTCATAACAAGGAAACCCTACCAAAGAAAAGAATTAAGCGACATCATCCGATTATAAAATTGCTCAAAAAAGAAAATAATAAACACACGTACCTCTTTAGCTTTCTCAGATCCTCTAGTAAACTCCGGGACTTGATCATGATCAACGCCTGGAAAATGGGAGGTCGATGATCCGCCCGCTTTCGTCAAGACACCTTCTTCCGTTTGACTATCAAGGAAATCCTTGAGAAATTTGTCAGGAGAGGCCGCACGTTCAGAATCGTCATCTTCAACAACCGGATTTTTATCCCTTCGAAAGCTCGACTTACCACTCCTCATCGAGGGAACGTACGGGATATACTCCCCAATAAAAGGGTCCTCTTCATAAGTCGGAGAATCCACAAAAAGCCGAGATCGGAAGAGGGCAACCGCTTGGCGGACGCGTTGCGGAGAAAAACTGCACCAGCCAACTTTACCACATTTGAGAGAAGCGGTGATGCTTGGGAGATCCACAGGATACGGAGGCAAAGGGTTGGTCACTGCGGAAAAGCAGAACGAATAAAAAAAGGAAGAAGGAGAAGATTCGTATGAACTCGAATCACATACCTTTCCGACCCCACACGGTCGTAAAAAGCGGAATGCAATCCTCCTCGACTGACGCACTGTCAATACGAACATAGAAGAAATTTTTCTTCCAAGAAGGAGAGACCATTGAGCAGCCCGTAACGATTCCGTCATGAGGGTATAAAGTGATCCTCTGCGACTGCTCCGTTGGCTTCAATAGACCCTCAAGATGATCGACGCTAAGGGTAATTCCCTGCTCGTAGCTCAGCGTCAAGAGACCAACGAGTTGCTTTAAACCGGGGGGAGTCAACTGACTGATCGATAGCCCTAGCCTATGAAGGTAACGAACAATGATCTCCGGGATCGGAAACCATAAGTGGCACTGCTGCAAAAATGTGTTGTAACATGTGAAAAAACCTTCGGGCGCATCCTTGTCACCCTCCCCAGCGAGTGGGAGACAAAACTCGACTGCCTCTGGAACTCGGCAAAATTCGCGCATGTAATCGATACTGTTAAAAAGAGCCGGGTTCGGATATCCGTAAGTTTGATCAGCACCCGACAAAGCTGGAACCCAAGTCCCAGGCCTAGCAGACCTCGACTAATCTCCCAACTCCCAAAAAGCCGCACGGTCCATTGGATCGATTGACGGAGACGAATACTCCTCTTTCGGAACTGAAACTGGAGGCTGCGAGCTCGTTCCCTCAGAATTACGAGAATTATAGCTAGTTGAGGAACGAGTTCTTCTTCTTGAAAACATGTTTGAAAATCCTGGGAAAGATAAACTCGAGAAGTCATTTTATAAAACTCGAAGGTCATTTTATAAAACTCGAGAAGACGTTTTATAAAACTCGAAGACGTTTTATAAAACTCGAAGACGTTTTATAAAACTCGAAGTCGTTTTATAAAACTCGAAGATCATTTTATAAAACTCGAGAAGACGTTTTATAAAACTCGAAGGTCGTTTTATAAAACTCGAGAATCGTTTTATAAAACTCGAGAAGTCGTTTTATAAAACTCGAGAAGTCGTTTTATAAAACTCGAAGATCATTTTATAAAACTCGAGAAGACGTTTTATAAAACTCGAAGGTCGTTTTATAAAACTCGAGAATCGTTTTATAAAACTCGAGAAGTCGTTTTATAAAACTCGAGAAGTCGTTTTATAAAACTCGAAAGGTCGTTTTATAAAACTCGAAAAGTCGTTTTATAAAACTCGAGAATCGTTTTATAAAACTTGAAGATCGTTTTATAAAAACCGAGAAGTCGTTTTATAAAACTCGAGAATCGTCTTATAAAACCGCGAAAAACCGAAATCGCCGCAAAACGCGAACTAGTCACCACTAGTTCGCCTGCTGGAGAACTAAGCCAAGCTGGTTTAGTTCGCCAGCAGGCGAACTAGAAGCTTCCCGACTAGTTCACCAGTAGGCGAACTAGAAACTCCCCGACTAGTTCCCCTGCTGGCGAACTTAGCCAGCTTGGCTTAGTTCGCCAGCAGGCGAACTAGAGATGTCCCGGACGATTCGTCAAACCAGCGACCTGGATCGGACCGGCTCGATTCTCCGTACGTTGAACCGACCATCCCGAACCTCGATCTCCCGCATCCCCGATTCGAAACTTACGTCCTTCGACACGGTCACATTCTGAACCACGGCCGAAATGTCTCTCGTTTCATCTCGATCCGACTTATCGTTCGAATTTTACGATAATAACCGTAAAACTCTGTTTTCTCGAAAAGAACTCGAAGAAATCGTATAAAACGGTAACGGTTAAACAGGACACCGAACATCGCCTAAACTATACGATTTATTCGAGATTTTCCGTTAAAGTCGTAAAAAACGTATTTTTCATAAAAAACGTCGAGTAAATCGTAAAAAACGCGTTTTCAATAAAAAATGTCGAGTAAATCGTAAAAGACGGAAACGATTAACCGAGAAACAAACGTAGCTAAACATTACGATTAACTCTAAGAATTTACTAAAAACGGCATCGAATCAGGAAACGATTCCGTACAAGGTCGAGAAACAGATTTATCGCAAAACGGCCCGAAGGGTCCTAAAACGCGATAAAAGCCCATCTCTCGATCTCAGCAGAATCTAACCCGAAGATACGATAACGTTTTGACAGTTTATTAGCAGAAGGAAAATAAATGTCAAGTTTGAAGACAAAAGGCAAGTTTGGAGATAAATAGAAGATTTCCGCAGAAGAAAAGGAAGGATCGAGAGAAATGGAAAATTCCCGATAAACTCAGTTCCAGGAAAAATGGAAAGACTAAAACCGCCTAAGAAGGAGTATATAAGCAAGAGGCATGGGGCAGAAGCTGGGACACGATTTTCAGAGCTCTCACCACCAAAATTAGCATTTAGGAATATTTATGTTGTCTGTTAGCGAGCTGCGTCTCAACTAGGGTTTTCGTTCTTAGACTTCTAGGGATTTCGCCGACGGCTCGCACAGCTAAGGCTACTCTCGTTGTTACAGTTCTTACGCAGATTTGGAATAAGAACCTCTTTGCTCTCGATTTCGTTTATTTCTCTTTTTAATTCTAAGTTTGTCGTTTTCTTAATCTTCGTTGTGCGGTTCTGCAGATAGCCGGTTCCTCTGGAAACTTAGGGTTTTCCGGAAGTTTCTTTATTTACGATTTATTGACAGTAGGTGGATTTCGGTTCCCACAGTGCTGAAAATCTTTCTCCTCCGCCTTCGACGCAGAAAATCTCAACTATTGGATCACCTTCAGATATCCTTTGATGTCTTCCTTACCGGAAAATTCAGCCAGACGCTTCTCCATCAACGTGGCATACTCGTTGCATGTCTCTATAGCCTGTCAACAGAAAAACTATTAGAGACCAAAGAGAATAAAACACGAATTCAAAGAAAATCGCTCACTTTGGCATTCGTAACCGCCATACGAACGTACTCCTCCTGAGTACGCATACCATATAATGGAGGAATATCACAGCCTCCTTGTAGGTGGTGGAATACACTTCCTTACCAAGACCATACAATAACGAGCTCAGACCAAATGGGTTCAGGCCCAACAAAAGAGCTCTCCGGTAATCAGCAGTAAATCGAGCTTAGCTCGTCTAATCCCCACGACTAACCGAGTTAAGGGTGTTTAAGCAAGGCGCTTGATTTAGCGGGCCGACCAAGGCCCATTTGGCAAAAGCCCGCAGGAGTCACGATGAGTTTGCTAGGTCAAGGTGTAACCGCTATAAAAGGGAGAGAGGAGCTAACGAGAAGGGGATCCGAAATCACTCTCACTTACAAGGCGACTAGAACTAGGGTTTTCTTCTACCTCTGGATATCTTCTACCTCCTTCTGAATATCCTCCACTCTGTACTAGGAACCAATACTTGTCTAGTAATCTGTAATCTTCGTCTCCACAAGCCTCAATGGATTTGTAGATCTCTGATGTTGTCTCTGCAAGTTCTTCCCTGGTACAGAACTCTGGTGCTCTTGTATCGATTGATGGACTGGGTGGGTCATCGGTCGATAGTTTCTGTAAGTGACTTTCGATAGGTGCGTCAAAGATTGTGTCGATTGATGTTGATGGTGCTGCATCGGTCGATGGTCGTCTCTGAGATTCGAGTTGTGCACGCAATATGTTGACTTCTTCTTGTAGGGCTTCTCTTTCTTTTCGTGCTAAGTCATTGCTAGACGTAATCCATAGTAGTTCTCCTCGAAGTCTCGATATGACTTTCTCCTGTTCTAGGCCCAATCCTGCTTTCTCCCAGTTGTGTTCACTGGTTCTCTCATTCAGCATGTCGGTGACCTCTGCTTGTGTGTAGAGCTTGCAATCTGGAACTCCTTTAGCATATTGGTCAGCATGCTCCGGTAAACAGAAAAAAGAGCGCCCAAATAGTGAGGCTCTTTTCAGTAGCTTCTCAATGTCTTCTTTGTAGACATGGATGATATCTCCGTTGACCTCTTTGGCATAACCAGCTTCATATCTATAGACACCAAATTCGTCTTTCTTTTCCCAGGAGAAACGACGAACGCCGTGTTTGAAAGCTCTCTTCCCAAACTCGCGTTGTATATCGATCGATGCTCGTCGCCATGCATCGGTCGATGCTCGCTGAAATTGGTGCTGATCGTTAGGGTAGCGGGGTGGTTGGGTGTAGGGGTTGACTGGTCCATTAGCCATCTGAAGGATGTCTGCAACGTCTCCTTGGGATATTGGAATGATTCTTCCATCTAGTGCTCGTGCATGACCTTCAGGATACCTGAAAATACCATATTCATCCGGAATTAGTGAAGTAAAGTCGAAAGTATTTGTTTGTACCTCGGATGGTGTAGATGTGGTATCGATCGATGGTAGAGATGGTGCATCGGTCGATCTGTTGAGGAACATGTCGGTCGATGGCTGGTGCTCCGTGTCGGTCGATATGGGTGTTTCAAGTCGGATCGCGGATGGTAGTGGTGATGTATCTACTGCAAAACTCTCATGATAACTGCTCGCCCAGCTTCCAATCGAGTAATCTTCGTCTCGTGGTTCGTGTGGGACATAGATTCGTGCGTAGTAGGGTTCGTCGCTCGTTGATTCAAAACGTCGTTTGAGCGATCTGGGTTGGGGTATATCGGTCAATGGGGAAGGGTTTTTATCGATCAATGGTCTGAAGATGAAGGATGGAAGGGGAAGTCTGGCTTCGTCTTCTCGAAGAAATCTATATTCGGTGGCTCTTTCCTCTTCATAATCCGCATCATACTCCTCCTGAGTAGTGATGCTAGCTAGCTCGGGCATGTAATGATCGTTCGCCCAATCATTGGTGCCAAAATCGCCGTCTGGAAACTCTTCCTCGATCTTCTGGAATAGCGTATCGATCGATGACCACGTGTATTCATCGGTCGACTCGGGTTGGATGGTATCGGTCAATGGTAGAAGACTGTCATCGATCGATACGTCTAGATCGGTTTCATACTCGGCCATGGAATCATACTCGTGGGCACAGAAACATGTTGCTACGAGTGCTGGGTTCTTCATTCTTGGAAACTTGATGACTGGAACAGGGTTGTAGTGGATGGTAGGGTTGATGAGTGTTAGACAGAGCTTGTTGGTTTTGAGATCACAAACGGCTCCAACTGTGGCTAAGAAGGCTCTTCCAAATAGTAGAGAAGTCTTGAAGTTGAGCTTGTTGGCTAGGGCATGGAAGTCTGTAGGAATTAAGGTTTCTCCAATCTGTACTTCAAGGTTTCTAACTATTCCTCCAGAGCTCTGGTGAGAACAATCCACAAAGATGAAGGATTCTTCACTAGGCTCGATCTTCAGACCTAGTTGGTCTGCCATAAGCTTGGGTAGGATGTTGACTCCAGATCATGTATCACATAGGGCACGAGGGAACTCAATACCTCTGATAGAACATGGTATTGTGAACTTCCCTGGATCGTTCTTCTTTTCCAGTGTGGTCTTCTTCTTAAGACTGTCTCTGACTTGATGTAACGTCCTCCTTATGTTTTCTTTTGTCTCTCTTGTTTCTCTGAAAAACATCCACAATCTGTGTGAAAAGTAGGCTTCTTCAAAAGGTTTCTCTTTAGGTACTCTGAGAACTCCATTTCTGAAGCTTGACAATTCTTTCTCATTAGCTTCCCTTTTATAAGGCTTCGGTATCTTCTCTTTCCTTTTTCTGAGAACTCTTCCAGCAGTTTCCTTTTCTATCTCCATGGACTCAAAGATATCCGTGGGTCTCTCCAAAATGGCTTTCCGAGGGCTTCTAGTAGTGTAATATTGCTCCCGGAATGTACTGTATATAGGGCGACACTGACTGGAGTGCATCGTTCGATAGCGTGGTCTTCCTGTCGATCGATAGGAGGATAATCATGTCGGTCGATGTCTTGTGGTTCGATCTTGACAGGGACGGGCGGATGTGGGTGACGTGCTGCGAAGGCTTCGTGAGTCATAGTTTGGACGGTACTGGACTCGTACGGGTACTCGTCTAAGTACATCGAGCGACACTCATCAAAGTCTATCGATCGATGTACTTGGGAACGTATCGGTTGATGATTACGGGGTGATATCAGTCGATAGTAGTCGCGAACGAAGTCTCCCTCATCATCAGATTGCTGAATCTCTTCTACTACCTCTTGCCAAAAATCATCATCCAGGATGGCATTGATGTTATTGTTGTTGGCAAGCTCCTGCTTCCTTTGGGCTTCTACTGTCTGAAACACCTGAGTCTCCAGCTTCTTCATATGGGTGTTTAAACCATTTAGCTCTTCTTAGAGGGTGTTGTAGACGGAGTCGATCTTCCCATTGAAGTCTGTCTGGAGTTTCTGCTGACTCTCAAGGACCTTGTCAAGCATCTCTTCCAGTTTAGTATCTTGGGTGGGTGGGTGGGTGTGGGTTGGAGTAGAATGAGTTTCCATAGCTCATGTTGTTGTTGGGGTTGCTGCTGCTGAAGGTGTTGGGCTTCTGTGAATTCTGGTTGAAGTTGCTTCACTGGCCTGTGTAGTTTTTGTATCCTCCTTGGTTACCAGACCTCTATAAACCAGCTTCACTGACCTAGTTCACATCTTCTTCTATATAATCTTCACATGCAGTCTCTGCACCCTCCACTGAACAGATCTGCTTGGTTGTCAACTTCTGTATGGTATCCAGCTGTGCTTGTACTTCATTGATGTATTCCTTCCCAAGGAATGATGTAGCTTTTGTCTTCATGAAGTTCTTCGTGCTGTTGCTGGAAGCTAAATTATCAATGAGCTTCATAGCCTCTTGTGGATTCCTGGTGTTGAAGTTGCCTTCACTAGCTGTATCAAGAGCTCTCTGATAATCCAATGTGATGCCTCTGTAGAAAGTGCAAAGAAGTTGCACTTTGTTGAAACCGTGGTGTGGGCAATCTCTTTGGTAGGACGTAAATCTGTTCCACGCATCTTTGAATGACTCTTCAGGATTCTGAGTGAATGTAGCAATCTTTTTCCTCCATTCTTCAGCGCGTGACTCATCAAAGAAGTTACGCAGGAATGCGTTCTTAATGTCACTCCAGGTTGTGAGAGAACCTGGTGGTAGTTGTCTAAGCCACTGCAAAGCTTCTCCAGATAGAGAGTACTTGAAAAGCTTGCAGAGAAGATAGTCTTGAGGGACTCCATTGGCTTTTATGACGGTTATGAGATCCTCGAACCTCTCCAGATGGTCCATAGGATGCTCATTGGACAACCCACAGAAAGGTATTTGTCCTACAAGGGAGTAGTACTGCGGCTTAAGCTCAAAATCTCCTCTATGAATAGCAGGGGGGGGCGGTTGGCTGATCGGTTGGAATAGAACTGATCTGGACGGTTGTAGTCAGCCAAAGATCTAGCTTGGTTAGCCTCTTCTACAGGTTGAATGATGTCTGTAGATGCAGTCTCTTGCTCAAGTATGATCTCCTTCTGAGCGTTCAGCTTCTGACCTGCTGCATTACGCAGATGACCATCTCGATCACGCAGGTCTCCATTCTCATTGGTAGTGAGAATAATAGGCGCTACCATGTCTCGCTGGTTAGTATCGATCGATGTAAGATGAGGTATATCGATCGATGTCGGATGAAAGCTATCGGTCGACGAACGGTTGTTGATGTCGAGCGATGTGGTGGTGAGAGTATCGGTCGACGTTGAAAGTGTCTCGGTCGACTGAGGTAGCCAAGTATCGGTCGACAGGGATGTGGTGATGTCGATCGATGAGGAGCATAGGTCTTTGCGGATGCTACGTTCCAAGCCGTGAGGATCTTCTGAGTACAAAAGGTGTTTGTTCTTGTTGCTTCTAGTACTGCTGTGCATGTACCTGAAAAAGACAAGAAAAAAAATTTTGGTGTCAGAAGATAATTAAACAATAAAAGAAAAATAACCTACACCTAATCAGGTTAAATTTAATGTTATCAAAGTTCCCCGGCAACGGCGCCTAATTTGATATCACTCAAATGTTTAACCCTAAGAAGTGAATTACTCTCTCAAATAAGAGGTTCAGTTGTAGTACTTAGGGATCGAATCCACATGGAACTAAGGAATACAATAGATACAATCTAAATGATTATGCTAGGTTGAATAGGTTTTAAAATAGTAAAATTGCAGTTTTGTAAGCAATGGTAAGTTGCTTAAGAGAATGGATTTAGGTTTGAAACAATAAAAGAAAGTAGTTCGATTCAAAGTTGTTATTCAGATAATCAAGATTATAATGCTATAGATGTTTTAATGAATTGCTTGCAAGATATATGAGAACTTGGATTCTTAGATAGATCTAATAGCAGTCGCTAAATAGACACATCCATTGATCTTATTGCCAGCAATATCGACCGATGTTTTGACAGCGATATCGGACGATATGGGTTGATGTCGATCGATGATGCTATAGGAGTATCGATCGATATAGCATAAGATCGAACCAAAACTGTGTTCACCAAGATCATAGACCGGCTCTCGCACAACCCTAGAGGATCTGAGCTCATGCCAAATGATTTCAGGACAATGATTAACAAATTGAATCACATCCATGTTCATACTCTAGGTAGCTACTCTAGAGTAAGCATTATGGTTAATTTGGATAATGAATATCAACAATTCAACATTCCATAGTTGGGGCTAATCCCTCATAACTATTTGAACCCTAAACTAACAAGGAGATCTACTCAGACATAACTGAGAGATTCATAATAACTAGGTAATAATAGAAACTCATAGATTAGAGGATTGAACTTTTTGTTCTTGCAACAACAAATCTCTTTGTGTGTTTCCTCTAAATCAAGAATTCTATAACGCTTAAGAAATTAAGATGAAAAGAAATACTTTATAGAATATAACAAAGTAACAAGAAAAGTATGCAAAGCTTTTCAAGTACAAAAGGTATCAAAAAGCATGAAGAACATAAAAAGCATGTCTAGCCAAACACAATGGCAAAAACTATAAATAAGGGTTCCATTAGGTTAAAAACTTTTCAGGGGAATAATTGTAATATTGGGAAGACTTGGGCTTCAAGTCGGCCGAGTTGAACTTGTTCTCCACGCATCATATCAATCGATGGTACATGGTGTACATCGATCGATGGAGTATCTCGACTTCATCTTCAATAGAAGCGTCATCGATCAATTACACAGAGTGTGTATCGATCGATATGTATCCTCATTGTCTGATCTTCATAGTAATCTCAGAAAACTCTCCTTTAAGCTCCAAAAGGGCACCTAAATCATCATTTTACTCCAAAGTGCTCCTGAACCTGAAAACATACCTAATAGACTCCAAAACATATATAAAACTCATAAAAACATATCAAAACCATGGCTAAAAGCGGGTCAAAATCATGGTATATCACCGAGTAATGCTCCGAGCAATAGTTTGTCGAATTCGGAAGAAGAACCAATTCAGAGAATGACAAATCTCTAATGGATCCTCCGAATTTAAAAACTAAACGAACACTCGCCGAGCAAAAACTCAACTCAATGAAAATTTCGCTAAGGCAAATTTTCGAAATTTAAAACATGGGTTACTTCAAAAACGAACAAACCCAGATAACCCCTAACTAGATTCGACGACCACGAGGCGAGCTTACGTCTCGAAACATTGAACTGAATTCAAAAATACGCAATGAAAATCACGATAAGGCAGATTTATGAAAAAACAAAGTCTCCGTGACGAATGCCAAAATAGAGTTAAAACCCCTTCGTAAGGGTACAACAACAGAATCAAAATAAAGGACAACAACTCAACAAGCGGAGGGAAAATATGGTACAAAGTAAGAAAAGGAGGCGTCGCGGCAAGCCAGGTTACTCTTTCGATACCTCGACATCATCGTCGTCACGGGTGTCCGTCTCTTGCGCTCGAGAAGCGTTCGTCGATGATGTCGGGTGGCCTGGCGCTCGCTGACTGGTTCCTTGGTCCTCGTCTGTCAACCGCGGATTGGATCTCGCCTTGTCACTCTCGATGGGCTTGCCCCGGCCGGAACCATCGAGACTCGATATCTCTATCTCATCCGAAGGATTGGGAACATGCCAAGCGCCATCCGAATTGACCGGGGAACGAAGTTCAGCAGCAACCACATGGTCGAGTTCCTCCATGTTCGACCCATTCGGGTCGAACCCATCGACGGCATTTCTATTGTAACCAGCCATCAAATAAGTGAAGATTGTGTCGTTAAAATACCTGGAGGACAGAACCAACGGCGAGAGGATGTAGTCGTTTGGATCGGGAGTTCCGGGGTACAGCTTTTCAGCTTCCGCCTTACGAACCCTCTCCTCTTCCTTGAACTCGCTTAGTTTGGCCTGCGGAATGGCCACCCCTTCGTCCTTCATCGTCTCCAGACACTTCCGCGTTGCGAAGGCATGAACCCAGAAGCCTCGTGCGTCGTCATACGCTTCAAGTTTCACATCACGAGCTTTGAGACGCTCGAAACGGGCGTCCGCCTTCTTAGTCATCGCGTGCAGAGTCTTCGCTCGTTCCCACGTGACCTCCAAAAGTCGACTCCCTCTCAAATGGGAGGCCTCACAGTCAGCTTCCTCGGTAATCTTCTCCACCTTTGCCTCGAGCTCAGCCTTCTCCTTCTCGAGTTCAGCAGACGCAGCCTTAGCAACCCTCAACTCTTCTGAGACACTCTCAAGATCCTTGGCCCGGGTCTCAGCCAACCCAATCCCTTCCGCTCGCGCGAGCTCCGCTTCCGCAAGTGAAGCTTTCATCGAGACGGAGCGTTCGCGCTCGTGATCGACTGCGTTCTGTACCTCTCTGAGACTGGCATACATTGCCTTCAGCTCGCTATCATACTTTTCGACCAAAGCGTTCACGCCTTCGTCAGCCTGGAAACGTAGCACATATCAGCATAAGTGTGAAAAGGCTTACTCGCCATAAAAAAAGAAGAAAGATGAAGACTGTGGGAACCGAAATCCATCTACTGTCAATAAATCGTAAAAAAGGAAACTTCGGGAAAACCCTAAGTTTCCAGAGGAACAGGCTATCTGCAGAACCGCACAACAAAAATTAAGAAAACGATAAACTTAGAATTTAAAAGAGAATAAACGAAATTGAGAGCAAAGAGGTTCTTATTCCGAATCTGCATAAGAACTGGTACAAAAAGAGTCACCGAAAAGTCTGAGAACGAAAAACCCTAATTGAGACGCAGCTCGCTAACAGAAAACGGAAATATTCCTAAATGCTAATTTTGGTGGTGAGAGCTCTGAAAATCGTGTCGCAGCTTCTGCCCTATGCCTCCTCCTTATATACTCCTCCGTAGGCGGTTTTAGTCTATCCATTTCGCCCGAAACCGAATATATCGGGAATTTTGCATTTCTGTCGATCCTTCCTTTTCTTCCGCGGAAATCTTCTATTTATCTTCAAACTTGCCTTTTATTTCCCTTCTGCAAATAAACCGTCAAAACATCATCGTATCTTCGGGTTTGATTTCGTTAATATCGCGAGATGGGTTTTTATCGTGTTTTAGGACCTTTCGGGCCGTTTTACGATAAAAACCGTTTTACGATTTTGTATGAGATCGTTTCCTGATCCGTTGCCGTTTTTTACGATTTTCTCGACGGTTTTTTATTAAAAGCGCATTTTTTATGATCTTATCGAAAAATCTCGGATAAATCGTATAGTTTGGACGATGTTCGGTGTCTTGCTTAAACGTTACCGTTTTATACGATTTCTTTGAGTTCTTTTCGAGAAAGCGGAGTTTTACGGTTTTTATCATAGAATTCGAACGATAAATTGGATCGAGACGAAACGGGAGACATTTCGGCCGTGGTTCAGAATGTGACCGTGTCGAAGGACGTAAGGTTCGAATTGGGGCTGCGGGAGATCCTGGAGATCTCTAGTTCGCCTGCTGGCGAACTAAGCCGTGCTGTCTTAGTTCGCCAGCAGGCGAACTAGCCAGGGAGTTCCTAGTTCGCCAGCAGGCGAACTAGTTGGAAGCTTCTAGTTCGCCTGCTAGCGAACTAAGCCAAGCTGGCTTAGTTCGCCAGCAGGCGAACTAGTTGGTGAGCCTCTAGTTCGCCTGCTGGCGAACTAAGCCAACTGGCTTAGTTCGCCAGCAGGCGAACTAGTCGCGTTTCACGGCGGTTTCGGTTTTTCGCAGTTTTGTAAAACGATTTCTCGAGTTTTATTAAACGATCTTCGAGTTTTATAAAACGGCTTCTCGAGTTTTATAAAACGATCTTCGAGTTTTATAAAACGATCTTCGAGTTTTATAAAACGGCTTCTCGAGTTTTATAAAACGATCTTCGAGTTTTATAAAACGATCTTTCAGTTTTATAAAACGATCTTTGAGTTTTATAAAACGATCTTCGAGTTTTATAAAATGGCTTCTCGAGTTTTATAAAACGGTGTTCGAGTTTTATAAAACGATCTTCGAGTTTTATAAAACGATCTTCGAGTTTTATAAAAGGGCTTCTTGAGTTTTATAAAACGATCTTTGAGTTTTATAAAACGATCTCGAGTTTTATAAAACGATCTCGAGTTTTATAAAACGTCTTCGAGTTTTATAAAATGACTTCTTTGGTTTTATAAAACTATTCCTTTTGTATTTTTGCGGGGAGTTTTGGCTATTGATTCTGTCGTACCGATTTTGACCCCAACAGTTAGCCCCCCAGCTCGTAAGAATCGTGGGGTTCTTGCGTGTGGATTGAGCTTGTTTGGCGAGTCTGGTAGAATTAGGCGGAACTTTAATGGCCAAAAGTCCAAGGGTGAATAGTAAAATTCTTCCTTATAAGTAGATGGAGTAAAGTTTTGAATTCTTTACCTCATCTTCTACAACTTATCCAAGAAACTTTTCCCTCTTCTTCCTTTGAGTTTATTTCTCCCAGGATCTTCAAGCATGTTTTCAGGAAGAAGGACTCGTTCCTCAACTAGTTCCAATTCTCGCAATTCTGAGTGAACGAGCTCGCAGCCTCCAGTTTCAGCTCCGAAAGAAGAGTATTCGTCCCCGTTAATCGATCCGACGGACCGTGCGGCTTTTTGGGCGTTGGGAGATGAGTCGAGGTTCGCTAGGCCTGGGACTTTGGTTCCAGCTTTGTCGGACGTCGATCAAATTTCCGGATATCCGAGCTCGGCTCTTTTTAACAGTATCGATTACATGCGCGAATTTTTCCGAGTTCCAGAGGCTGTCGAGTTTCGTCTCCCACTTGCCGGGGAGGGAGACAAGGATGCGCCCGAGGGTTTTTTCACATGTTACAACATTTTCTTGCAACAATGCCACTTATGGTTTCCGATCCCGGAAATCATTGTTCATTACCTTCACAGGCTGGGGCTATCGATCAGTCAGCTGACTCTCCCTGGTTTAAAGCAACTCGTTGGTCTCTTGATGCTGAGTTATGAGCAGGGAATTACCCTTAACGTCGATCATCTCGAGAGTCTGTTGAAGCCCACGGGGCAGTCGCAGAGGATCACTCTATGCCCTCGTGACGAGATTGTTATGGGCTGCTCAACGCTCTCTACTTCTTGGAAGAAAATTCTTGTATGTTCGTATTGACAGTGCGTCAGTCGAGGAGGAATGCATTCCGCTTTTTACGACCGTGTCGGGTCGGAAAGGTATGTGAATCTAGTTCATGCGAATCTTCTTCCTCTTGTTTTTTTTAAAAAAAATTCGTTTCTGTTTTTCTGCAGTGACCAACCCTTTGCCTCCATATCCCGTGGATCTCCCGAACATCACCACTTCTCTTAAACGTGGTGAAGTTGGCTGGTGCAGTTTTTCTCCGCAACGCGTCCGCCAAGCGGTTGCCCTCTTCCGATCTCGACTCTTTGCGGATTTTCTGATTTATGAAGAGGATCCGTTTATCGGGGAGTTTATTCCGTATGTTCCCTCGATTAGGAGTGGCAAGTCAAGCTTTCGAACGGATAAAAATCCGGTTGTCGAAGATGACGATTCTGAACGTGCGGCCTCTCCTGACAATATTCTCAAGGACTTCCTTGATAGTCAAACGGAAGAAGGCGTCTGGACGAAAGCGGGCGGATCATCGACCTCCCATTTTACGGACATCGACCATGATCAAGTCCCGGAGTTTATTAGGGGGTCTGAGAAAGCTAAGGAGGTACGTGTGTTTATTATTTTCTTTTTCGAGCGATTTTATCATTGGATGATGTCGCTTAATTCTTTTCTTTGGTAGGGTTTCCTTGTCATGAGCCGGGCCCTAGACAGCCGTACTGCTGAAGCTCGCCTTGCCGAGTTTCGAGCGAACATGGCTGAAAAAGAAGTTGCTCGTCTTCGGGCAGAGGTCGAGGCCAACCGAGCCAAAGAAGTGGTTGCGAGGGAGGTTGTTCGAGTGAGGGATGAGTGTGCGGCTAGATCTCGCTGCGCCAAGGAGCTTTCTGACCAAAGGATTCGTCGTGCTCGTCGTGCGGGCAAACGAGAGGTTGCCAAAGATATGAAGGCTCGTCGTGAGCGATTTGCAACTGGTTGTTCGGATGCCGAAGTTGTTCAACGGGCGCACGGTGATTATCGCGAATGTCGCGGGATCGTTTGTGGGTTATCCTTAACTCAGAATGAAGGGTATTCGTTTTCCGAGGAATTCCCCGTGCGGCGGGGATACTTGGATCGGGAAAGAGATATGCAGCCCTAACTTTTCGACCTTAGGGCGCGCATGTGGGATCAGTGGAATCCCATTGTGGTGTCCCCCAATTCAGTCGAAGTTGGACCCGGGATATCGGATGTGGATGGTGAAGTCGATCAGTCTGCGTTCGATGACTTCAATGTGTGATGTTTATTAGTTTTTCGATTTCGTCGTTGTTTTCCGGGACTGGCCGTTGGTGGCTTTGAATCCCTAGCCCTGGCCAGTGTGTACTTCAAGGCTTTCTAATAAGAAAATATTTTCTAAGTATGAAATTCGTGTTTTGTTTTAGATGTAGAGGGAAGAATACGAGCTGTCATCTCGTATCTAACTCTTTGGTGTAAATCGTCCGATTCGTTTAACTCGGAATGTTTTTGATTTTCGCGAGTGTTTAGATGTGGGTGAAGAGACATGCCTTTAGGATCTCGATTCATGCCTTGAGACGTTAGCGACCAGTGTGCTGGGTTTAGGGAAAGACCTAGGTTTACTTTCGGATTGGGGCTATGCGATGACTAGTCGGCTTTCCTTTTGCCCGTGCGATTTTAACCTGACTCCATATCAATTTAGAATCCGTGATAGCTTCTCGGCTTATACAATTCGTATGGTTGGAATCGAGCATCTCACCGGGAACAATTTCTAAGTTGCCCGGAAGTGCTGACCAAAAATTTGGATTTCTTTTTTAGCGCGCTATGTATGCGGACCGATAAGACGATGTGTTTGTTTAGGACGGCTAGCATGCTCGACGGGGCCAATCGCCGAGCGTTCATGTTTTTATAGTCGCGGACGGACTTGGAGAAATATTTTTCTTGAGAGTTTAGGCGACGTCTCGCCAGTTCTTTCCGAAAATATTTTGATATGCAAGTTTTATAAAAACGATTAAATAGTTATTACTGCGGAAGCGATTTTCCGGATGTTTGGAATTTTTTTGCGTTTTCGATAGTAGCGGAGATATTCTAACTTTGTCTTTATTAACAAATTTCGAAAATTTTCGATTACAAAGCGGAAAAAAAAATTTTTAAGAAAAAATTTGGGAGTATACCAATACTCGTATACTCACCCACTCCCCCCTCCCCCCCCCCCCCCGTTTTGGAAGGGGGGATAGCTGAACTCGTCTTTAGGCGAGCTGCCTACGTTTTCTTTTCGGAAATCAAGCCATCTCGTAGTTCTGATTGTTTGGGCGAGTGTGCTTACTCGGCTGTCGCAGACTTCTCGATCACTTTAGTCGCTGGATAGACGTCTTGGTCCGGGTTTGTCTCCTCTGGTTGGGTAGAAGCGATGGGTGCGGGAACTTGTGGTTTCTCGACCGTTGCTTGCTTTGGGTCGTCTTCTGCGAGCGGTGGCGTGACCTTTTCCCATTTTGGTTTCACGATTGCTACCGCCAATTGCCTCCGCTTATGTTCGGCCAGGAAGCAGGATCGCGATTATCTTTGGCATCCCCGAATTGCTGCGACTCACGTAGGTGTTGGTAATTTGATGCCTAAGTGATATGTTGACAGAACCGCCTTCATGGAATTTATTCAAGGCGTGCCCATAATCACATTGTAGATTGCCGGGAAATCGAGAACTGCGAATTTGACGATTTTCGTCACTTCTTGGCTGCCACCGGTAGCCGGATCAATCCCAAGGTCATTGATGTCTCCCCGGAGAAGCTAGTCAACGGTTTTGGAATAGGTTCGACTTCCGAGAGTTCTATTCCCATGCGTGCTACGTGTTGCGGAAGATTACGTTGACGGTACTTCCGGTATCGACCAAGATCCGAGCGACTTCTAAATCGCTTATCACTAAGTCGATGACAAGGGGACCGGAGTGAGGTTGGTCGATTCCGCCGGTTTCAGCGTCGTCGAATGAGATCACTCCTTTCGGAGAGTCATCTGTCGGCACCTTCCAACTCAAGCCGGTTTCGGCTTTGCGTTGGTAGGATTTGATAGACGAGACGGCGTTGTTGTAGTATTGCGATTCACCGATAATCATATTGATTTTTCGGCGGTTAGCGTCGTTACCCTTCTCGTCTTGTCTTCGTCCGCGTTTTTTGCCTGACTAGTTTTCCTGAGGCGGAGTTTCTGCTTGCGCGTTCCTGTCGTTCTTCGGAAGGCGATCCGAATCGCGGATGAGATCCTTGACACTGGATATCTCGGAAAGTTCCCCCGCGACCAATTTTGCGGCAAGTCTGGCGCCGAGAACTTTGCAGTTCACGGTGGAATGCCCACGGGTTTGGTGGAGGTCGCAGAAAGAATTCTCATCGTAATTCGAATCTCTCGTTCATGTGTTACCCGTGGTTTGCCCTTGTTCCGATCCGGAGTTGATGGCGTAGTTATGCGCCCCTTGGAGATCATGTCCCTCGTGATGGACAAATTTGTCGTTACGAGAGTTCCTCTTTTTCTGCTTCTGCTCGGACGCGTTATCCTTTGCAGACGTTTCGTCGGCTTATGCTTTTCGGACAGGATTTTGGTCTCCTCCTTGATGGTTATGTAATCGGTAGCTTTGTGGAGCGCATCCTGGATCGTCCACGGTTTCTCGAGAGTTATCCACTTGCGAAATTTCGATTTATACCAGAGCGATTTCCTTAACGTGTCGATGGCGGTATGTCGCTAATCCCGCTAACCCTAGCCATGACGAGTTTGAACCTACTCATGAAATCGCGGTGGGATTCCTCCTCCTTCTGCACCAAGCTCCAGAGGTCGGCGTCGGAGGTTTTCGGGTTAATGAACATCGAATATTGCTTCAGAAATTCTGAAGCAAGTCGGCGGAAACTTCCGATCGAATTTCGCCTAAGTTTGGCGAACCATTCGAGCGCTGCTCCTTCTAGGTTTTCGACGAAGAGACGGCAATAGCCTGCGTCTTTTTCGTAGTCCTTGAGTTTGGCTCGACCCATGGTCATCTGGAACGCCTGTAGGTGCGCTTTGGGGTCAGATGTCCCGTCGTAAGTTGGCACCTTCAGTTTTCCGGGATCGGGCAGGTTGACCTCGGTGATGCGAGCCGTGAAGGGCGTTTTCCGAGATTCGTACAGTAGCCGATCGATTTCGGGTGCGGCGCTGGTAGCGTGATGATTCTGAGATTTCACTGCTTTTACCGCTGCGGACGTTTTAGTGATGTATTCGCGGAGATCGCGAATCTCGGTCAGATTGCCAGCAGTTTTCCGACCTTGTCGGCGTTTGCTGCGAGTAACCGGAGATCGTTCTTCGGCGGTTTGTGCGTATCGCACAAAGTCGAGTTCCTCCTCGTCTCCAGTAAGAGAACGTTCGGGAGAAGACTCCGGTATAGGACTTCGAGTTTTTCTTTTCCTAGGATGGACATCAGCGTCTTCGTCCGATGAATCGGCTTGGTCGCTTGTCTCTAGGTTAACCCTTTTGATGCCATCGCCCTCGGTCTCCTTTTCGTGAGTAGGAGATTTCTCCGATTCGTTTAGCGTCGCGTCAGGGTTATCTTTTCCGGAATCCTTTTCCGGTAAGTTACCCTGCTCGGTTCTGCGACGATCCGGTAGGAGCGCCGAAATCGAGCCTCCTTCCGCAGATCTTAGTAGTTCTGCGGGGGCGAATTGCTCGGGTTTTCGCGGTTAGGGTTTTAACCCGTTTTGCGAGCGAACCGATGAGCTTTTCATGCTCTTCCGATTTTTTGTTAAACTCGGAAAGCATCTTTTCGATGGTCTCGGCGTTAGCGTTTGTAGCGTTGGCCGCAGACGCATCTTGTGGTGGTGATGTTTGAACATTGTCGCGTTCGTTGCGAGTTTGGTTATCACCAGTCATCGTTTCTTCGTTGGACATGTTGCGGCTTCGGTGTAAGATAAATCCGACCCCCCCCCTCCTTCTAGCGCCAAACTGTGGGAACCGAAATCCATCTACTGTCAATAAATCGTAAATAAGGAAATTTTGGGAAAACCCTAAGTTTCCAGAGGAACCCGCTATCTGCAGAACCGCACAACGAAGATTAAGAAAACGACGAACTTAGAATTAAAAAGAGAAATAAACGAAATCGAGAGGAAAGAGGTTCTTATTCCGAATATGCGTAAGAACTGGTACAAAAAGAGTCGCCGAAAAGTCTAAGAACGAAAAACCCTAATTGAGACGCAGCTCGCTAACAGAAAACATAAATATTCCTAAATGCTAATTTTGGTGGTGAGAGCTCTGAAAATTGTGTCCCAGCTTCTGCCCTATGCCTCCTCCTTATATACTCCTCCTTATATACTCCTCCTTAGGCGGTTTTAGTCTTTCCATTTCGCCCGAAACCGAATATATCAGGAATTTTCCATTTCTGTCGATCCTTCCTTTTCTTCCGCGGAAATCTTCTATTTATCTTCAAACTTGCCTTTTATTTCCCTTCTGCAAATAAACCGTCAAAACATCATCGTATCTTCGGGTTTGATTTCGTTAATATTGCGAGATGGGTTTTTATCGTGTTTTAGGACCTTTCGGGCCGTTTTACGATAAAAACAGTTTTACGATTTATACGAGATCGTTTCCTGATCCGATGCCTTTTTAACGCTTTTCTCGACGTTTTTTATTAAAAACGCATTTTTTATGATCTTATCAAAAAATCTCGGATAAATCGTATAGTTTGGACAATGTTCGGTGTCTTGCTTAACCGTTACCATTTTATACGATTTCTTTGAGTTCTTTTCGAGAATTCGGAGTTTTACGGTTTTTATCGTAGAATTCGAACGAAAAGTCTGATCGAGACGAAACGAGAGACATTTCGGCCGTGATTCAGAATGTGACCATGTCGAAGGACGTAAGGTTCGAATCGGGGCTAAGGGAGATCCGGGAGATATCTAGTTCGCCTGTTGGCGAACTAAGCCGTGCTGGCTTAGTTCTCCAGCAGGCAAACTAGCCGAGGAGTTCCTAGTTTGCCTGCTGGCAAACTAAGCCAGCTTGGCTTAGTTCGCCAGCAGGCGAACTAGTTGGAAGCTTCTAGTTCGCCTGCTGGTGAACTAGTCCGGGGCCGTCTAGTTCGCCTGCTGGCGAACTAAGCCAGCTTGGCTTAGTTCGCCAGCAGGCGAACTAGTTGGTGAGCCTCTAGTTCGCCTGCTGGCGAACTAAGCCAGCTTGGCTTTTCGCGTTTCGTGACTAGTTCGCGTTTCGTGGCGGTTTCGGTTCTTTCGCGGTTTTGTAAAACGATTTCTCGAGTTTTATAAAACGATCTTTGAGTTTTATAAAACGATCTTCGAGTTTTATAAAACGATCTTCGAGTTTTATAAAACGGCTTCTCGAGTTTTATAAAAAGATCTTTGAGTTTTATAAAACGATCTTCGAGTTTTATAAAACGGCTTCTCGAGTTTTATAAAACGATCTTCGAGTTTTATAAAATGGCTTCTGTGGGAACCGAAATCCACCTACTGTCAAATAATCGTAAAAAAGGAAACTTCGGGAAAACCCTAAGTTTCCAGAGGAACCGGCTATCTGTAGAACCGCACAACGAATATTAAGAAAACGATGAACTTTAGAATTAAAACAAAAATAAACGAGATTGAAAGCAAGAAGGTTCTTATTCCGAATCTGCGTAGAACTGGTACAAAAGAGAGGCCTTAAGCTGCGTAAGCCGTCGGCAAAATCCTTAGAAATCTAAGAACGAAAACCCTAATTGAGACGCAGCTCGCTAACAGAAAAACGAAAATATTCCTAATTGCTAGATTTGGTGGTGAGAGCTCTGAATTTCGTCTGCCCTAGACCTCCTATTTATATACTCCTCGCCTTGGCCATTCGGTCTTTCCATTTCGCCCAGATTCGACTATATCGGGAATTTTCCATTTTTTTCGATCCTTCCTTTTCTTCCACGGAAATCTTCTATTTTTCTTAAAACCTTCCTTTTATCTTTAGATTTGACTTTATTTTCCTTCTGCGAGTAAACCTTCAAAACGTTATCAAATCTGCTGGTTAGATTCCGTTGAAATCGCGAGATGGGTTTTTGTCGCGTTTTAGGTCCTTTCGGGCCGTTTTGCGATTAATCCGTTTTCCGACTTTTTACGGGATCATTTCCTGATCTGACGTCGTTTTTAATAAATTACTCGAGTTAATCGCAAGGTTTTACGATTTACTCGACTTTTTATTAAAAACACGTTTTTTACGACTTACTCGGCGTTTTTTATTAAAAATGTGTTTTTATGATTTCAACGAGAAATCTCGAACAAATCGTATAGTTTAGGCAATGTTCGGTGTTTCGTTTAACCGTTGCCGTTTTATACGATTTCCTCGAGTTCTTTCCGAGAAAGTGAAGTTTTACGGTTTTTATCGTAAAACTCGAACGGTAAGTCGGATCGAGATGGAACGGGAGATATTTTGGCCGTGGTTTAGAACGCGACCTTGTCGAAAGACGTAAGTTTCGAATCGGGAATGCAGGAGATCGAGACGCGGATTATCCGGGAAGTCTCTAGTTCGCCCATCGGCGAACTAAGCCGGCCCGGCTTAGTTCGCCGATGGGCGAACTAGAGAGTGCCTCTTAGTTCGCCCATCGGCGAACTAAGCCAGGCCGGCTTAGTTCGCAGATGGGCGAACTAGATGAGTATCTCTTAGTTCGCCCATGGGCGAACTAGTTGCGACTAGTTCGCGTTTTACGGCTATTTCGGTTTTTTTGCGGTTTCGTAAAACGATTCTCGAGTTTTATAAAACGATCTTTGGATTTCATAAAACGATCTTCGAGTTTTATAAAACGATCTTCGAGTTTTATAAAACGATATTCGAGTTTTATAAAACGATCTTCGAGTTTTATAAAACGATTTCTCGAGTTTTATAAAACGATCTTCGAGTTTTATAAAACGATTTTCGACTTTTATAAAACGATTCTCGAGTTTTATAAAACGATCCTTAAGTTTTATAAAACGATCTTCGAGTTTTATAAAACGATTCTCGAGTTTTATAAAACGATCCTTAAGTTTTATAAAACGACTTCTCGAGTCTTATAAAACGATCTTCGAGTTTTACAAAACGATTCTCAAGTTTTATAAAACGATCCTTATGTTTTATAAAACGATTTCTCGAGTTTTATAAGACGATCCTCGAGTTTTATAAAATGATCCTTAGGTTTTATAAAACGATTTCTCGAGTTTTATAAAACGATCTTCGAGTTTTATAAAACGATCTTCGCGTTTTATAAAATGATTCTCGAGTTTTATAAAACGATCCTTAAGTTTTATAAAACGATCTTCGAGTTTTATAAAACGATTCTCGAGTTTTATAAAATGATCCTTAAGTTTTATAAAACGACTTCTCGAGTATTATAAAACGATCTTCGAGTTTTACAAAACGATTCTCGAGTTTTATAAAACGATCCTTATGTTTATAAAACGATTTCTCGAGTTTTATAAGACGATCCTCGAGTTTTATAAAACGATTCTCGAGTTTTATAAAATGATCTTCGGGTTTTATAAAACGGCCTTTCGAGTTTTATAAAACGATCTGCGAGTTTTATAAAACTATTCCTCGGGTTCTATAAAACCGTTCCTTTTGTATTTTCGCGGGGAGTTTTGGTTATTAATTCCGTCGTACCGATTTTGACCCCAACAGTTAGCCCCCCAGCTCGTAAGAATCGTGAGATTCTTGCGAGTGGATTGAGCTCGTTTGGCGAGTTTGGTGGAATTAGGCGGAATTTTAATGGCCAAAAGTCCAAAGGTGAATAGTAAAATTCTTCCCTATAAGTATATGGAGTAAAATTTTGAATTCTTTACTCCATCTTTTACAGCTTATTCAAGAAATTTTTCTCTCCACTTTCTCTGAAGATCTTCAAACATGTTTTCAGGAAGAAAGACTCGTTCCTCAACTAGTTCCAATTTTCACAATTCTGAGGGAACGAGTTCGCAGCCTCCAGCCTTGGCTCCGAAAGAAGAGTATTCGTCCCCGTTAGTCGATCCGGCGGACCTCGAGGCTTTTTGGGCGATCGGAGATAGGTCGGGGCCCGCTAGGCCTGGAACTTGGGTTCCAGCTTTGTCGGACGTCGATCAAATTTCCGGACGTCCGAGCTTGACGCTTTTTAACAGCATCGATTACATGCGTGAATTCTGCCGAGTTCCGTTGAGTTTCGTTCCCCACTTGCCGGGGAGAGCGACGAGGATGCGCCTGACGGTTTTTTCACATGTTACAACATTTTCTTGCAACAATGCCACCTATGGTTTCCGATTCCGGAAGTCATTGTGCATTACCTTCACAGGCTGGAACTGTCGATTAGTCAATTGACTCCTCCAAGTTTAAAGCAGCTCGTTGGTCTTTTGACGCTGAGTTACGAGCAGGGAATCACCCTTACCGTCGATCATCTCGAGGGTCAGTTAAAGCCTACAGGGCAATCGCGGAGGATCACTCTAAGCCCTCGTGATGAAGTTGTTACGGGCTGCTCAACGCCTTCTACTTCTTGGAAGAAGAATTTCTTCTATGTTCGTATCGACGGTGCGTTTGTCGAGGAGGATGGCATTCCGCTCTTTACGACCACGTGGGGTCGGAGAGGTATACGACTCGAATTCACACGAACCCTTATTATTATTATTATTTTTTTTAAATGACTTTCTGTTTTTCCGCAGTGACCAATCCTTTGCCTCCGTATCCCGAGGATCTTTCGGTCATCACCACTTCTCTCAGTTGTGGTGAAGTCGGTTGGTCCAGTTTTTCTCCGCAACGTGTCCGTCAAGCGGTTGCCCTCTTCCGATCTCGACTTTTTGCGAATTCTCCGATTTACGAAGAGGATCCGTTTATCAGAGAGTTCATTCCGTATGTTCCCTCGATGGGGAGTGGCAAATCACGCTTCCGAAGGGATAAAAATCCGGTAATTGAAGACGATGACTCTGAGCGCGCGACTTCTCCTGGTAATATTCTCAAGGATTTTCTTGATAGTCAGGCGGAAGATGGCTTCTGGACGAAGGCGGGCGGATCATCGACCTCCCATTTTCCGGACATTGACCATGATCAAGTTCCAGAGCTTGTTAGGGGGTCTGAGATAGCAAAGGAGGTACGTGCGTTTATTGTTTTCTTTTTCGAGCAGTTTTTTTTTACGACATGGCTTAATTCTTCTCTTTGGTAGGGTTTCCTTATCATGAGCCGAGCCCTGGACAACCGTACTGCTGAGGCTCGCCTTGCCGAGTTTCGAGGGAACATGGCCGAAAAGGAAGTTGCTCATCTTCGGGCAGAGGTCGAGGCCAACCAAGCCGAAGAAATGGTTGCGAGGGAGGTTTCTCGCGTGAGGGATGAATGCGCGACCAGGTCTCGTAGTGCCAAGGAGCTTTCTGACAAAAGGATTCGTCGTGCTCGTCGTGCGGGCAAACGAGAGGTTGCCGAGGAGATGAAGGTTCGTCGCGAGCGATTTGCAACCGGTTGTTCGGAATGCGGAAGCTGTTCAACGGGCGCATGGTGATTATCGCGAATGTCGCGGGATCGTTCATGGGTTATCCCTGACTCAGAATGAAGGGTATTCGTTTGCCAAGGAATCCCTCGTGCGATGGGAAAATTTGGATTGGGAAAGAGATATGCAGTCCGAATTTTTCGACCTTAAGGCGCGCATGTGGGATCAATGGAATCCCGTCGTGGTGTCGCCGGATTCGGTTGAAGTCGGTCCTAGGATTTCGGATGTAGATGGTGAAGTCGATCAACCTGCGTTTGATGACTTTGATGTGTGATGTTCTTAGTTTTTCGATTTTGTCGTTGTTTTTCCGGGACTGGCCGTTGGTGGCTTTGAATCCCTACCGCTGGGCGGTGTGTATTTGGATGCTTTTAATAAAATATTTTCTAAGTATGAAATTCGTTTTTTACATTAGATGTAGAGGAAAGAATACGAGTTGTCATCTCGTACCTAACTCTTCGGTGTAAATCGTCCGATCCGTTAACTCGGGAGATTTTGATTTTCACGAATGTTTAGATGTGGGCGAAGAGACATGCCTTTAGGATCTCGATTCATGCCTTGAGACGTTAGCGACCAGTGTGCTGGGTTTAGGGCAAGACCTAGGTTTACTTTCGGATTGGGGCCGTGCGATGACTAATCGGCTTTCGTTTTGCCCATTGTGATTTTAACCTGATTCCATACCGATTTAGAATCCGCGATAGGTTCTCGGCTTATACGATTCGTATGGTTGGAACCGAGCATCTCACCGGGAACAATTTCTAAGTTGCCCGGAAGTGCTGACCAAAAATTTGGATTTCTTTTATAGCGCGCTATTTTATCCTCGTCGGATGTATGTGGACCGATAGGTCGGTGCGTTTGTTTAGGACGGCTAGCGTGCTCAACGGGGCCAATCGCCGAGCGTTCGTGTTTTTATAGTCGCGGACGGACTTTGGGGAAATATTTTTCTTTGAGATCTTTGTTACTGCGGAAGCGATTTTCCGGATTTGCGTTTTTCGATGGTAGCAGAGATATTCTAACTTTGTCTTTATTAAAAATTTCGAAAAATTTTCGATTACAAAGCTAAAAGAAATTTTGTAAAAAATATTGGGAGTATAAGAATACTCGTATACTCACCCACTCCCCCCCCCCCCGTTTTGGAAAGGGGGATAGCTGAACTCGTCTTTAGGCGAGCTGCCTACGTATTCCTTTCGGAAATCAAGCCATCTTGTAGTTCTGATTGTTTGCGCGAGTGTGCTTACTCGGCTGTCGTAGACTTCTCGATCACTTCAGTCGCGGGATCGATGTCTTTGTCCGGGATTGTCTCCTCCGGTTGGGTGGAAGCGATGGGTGCGGAAACTTCTTGTTTCTCGGCCGTTGCTTGCTTCGGGTCGTCGTCTGCGGGCGGTGGCGTGACCTTTGCCCGTTTTGGTTTCACGATCGCGACCGCCAATTGCCTCAGCTTATGTTCGGCCAGGAAGCAAGATCGCGATTGTCTTTGGCATCCCCAAATTACTGCGACTCCCGTAGGCGTCGGGAATTTGATGCCTAAGTGATACGTGGA
>CAKOAT010068044.1:0-31379 GCA_932364175.1 Eruca vesicaria subsp. sativa | reverse complement strand
AAAGAATCGTCCATCGGCACCTTCCAACTCGAGCCGGTTTCGGCTTTACGTTGGTAGGATTTTATTGACGAGACGGTGTCGTTAAAGTATGGCGATTCGCCGATGATCATGTTGATTTTTCGGCGGTTAGCATCGTTACCCTTCTCGTCTACTCTTCGTCCGTGTTTTTCACCCGACTGATTTCCCTGAGGCGGGGTCTGCGCTTTTTTCATTCTTCGGGACGCGGTCCGAATCGCGGATGAGATCCTTGACACTGGATATCTCGGAGAGCTCTCCCGCGACCAATTTTGGCGCAAGTCTGGCGCCGATCACTTTGCAGTTCACGGTGGAATGACCACGGGTTTGGTGGAGGTCGCAGAAAAAATTCTCATCGTAATTTGAATTTCTCGTCCACGTGTTACCCGTAGTTCGCCCTCGTTCAGCTTCGGAGTTAATGGTGTAGTTATGCGCCCCTTGGAGGTCCTGTCCCTCGTGAATGACGAATTGGTCGTTACGAGAGTTTCTCTTTTTCTGCTTTTGCTCGGAAGCGTTATCCTTCGCGGATGTTTTCGTCGGCTTATGCTTCTCGGACAGGATTTTGGTCTACTCTTCGATGGTTATGAAGTCGGTGGCCTTATGGAGCGCATCTTGGATCGTCCGCGGTTTCTCGAGAGTTATCCATTTGCGGAACTTCGATTTGTACCAGAGCGATTTCCTTAACGCGTCGATGGCGTCTTTGTCGCTAATCCCGCTAACCCAAGCCATGACGAGTTTGAATCTACCCATGAAATCGCAGAGAGATTCGTCTTCGTTGTGCACCAAGCTCCAGAGATCGGCGTCGGAGGTTTCTGGGTTAATGAACATCGAGTACTGCTTCAGGAATTCCGAAGCCAGTCGGCGGAAACTTCCGATCGAATTTCGCCTAAGTTTGGCGAACCATTCGAGCGCAGCTCCTTCTAGGTTTTCGACGAAGAGGCGGCAGTAGCCTGCATATTTTTCGTGGTCCTTGAGCTTGGCTCGTCCCATGGTGATCTGGAATGCTTGTAAGTGCGCTTTAGGATCGGACGTCCCGTCGTAAGTTGGCACCTTAAGCTTTCCGGGATCGGGCAGTTTGATCTCGGTGATGCGGGCCGTGAAGGGCGTTTTCCGAGACTCGTACAGTAGCCGATTGATCTCGGGTGCGGCGCTGGTCGCGTGGTGAATCTGAGATTTCACCGCTTTTACCGCTGCGGCCGTTTTGGTGATGTATTCGCGGAGATCGCAAATCTCGGTCAAATCGCCAGCAGTTTTCCGACCTTGTCGGCGTTTGCTGCGAGTGACCGGAGATCGCTCCTCGGCGGTTGTTGCGTATCGCGCGAAGTCGAGTTCTCCTTCGTCTCTAGTAAAGGAACGTTCGGGAGAAGAATCCGGTTGAGGACTGCGAGTTTTTCTTCTCCTAGGATGGACGTCGGCGTCTTCGTCTGTCGAGTCGGCCTGGTCGCTCGTTTCCAAGTTGACCCTTTCGATGCCGTCGCCTTCGGTCTCCTGTTCGCGAATAGGAGATTTTTCCGATTCGTTCAGCGTCGTGTCAGGGTTTTCTTTCCCGGAATCCTTTTCCGGTACGTTTCCCTGATCGATTCTGGGACGATCTGTAGGAGCGCCGAAATCGAGTCTCCTTCCGCAGATCTTGGTAGTTCCGCGGGGGCGAATCGCTCTGGTTCTCGCAGTTAGGGTTTCGAGCCATTTTACGAGCGAACCAATGAGCTTTTCCTGCTCTTCCGATTTTTTGTTAAACTCGGAAAGCATCTTTTCGACGGTATCGGCGTTAGCGTTCGTAGCGTTGGCCGCAGACGCGTCTTTGGTAGTGGTGTTTCAACGTTGTCGCGTTCGTTGCGAGTTTGGTTGTCACCAGTCATCGTTTCTTCGTTGGACATGTTGCGGCTACGGTGAAAGATAGATCCGACCCCCCCCCCTCCTTCTAGCGCCAAACTGTGGGAACCGAAATCCACCTACTGTCAAATAATCGTAAAAAAGGAAACTTCGGGAAAACCCTAGGTTTCCAGAGGAACCGGCTATCTGCAGAACCGCACAACGAATATTAAGAAAACGATGAACTTTAGAATTAAAACGAAAATAAACGAGATTGAAAGCAAGAAGGTTCTTATTCCGAATCTGCATAGAACTGGTACAAAAGAGAGGCCTTAAGCTGCATAAGCCGTCGGCAAAATCCTTAGAAATCTAAGAACGAAAACCCTAATTGAGACGCAGCTCGCTAACAGAAAAACAGAAATATTCCTAATTGCAAGATTTGGTGGTGAGAGCTCTGAATTTCGTCTGTCTTGCTTCTACCCTAGACCTCCTATTTATATACTCCTCGCCTTGGCCATTCGGTCTTTCCATTTCGCCCAGATTTGACTCTATCGGGAATTTTCCATTTTTCTCGATCCTTCCTTTTCTTCCGCGGAAATCTTCTATTTTTCTTCAAACCTTCCTTTTATCTTTAGATTTGACTTTATTTTCCTTCTGCGAGTAAACCGTCAAAACGTTATCAAATCTGCGGGTTAGATTCCGTTGAAATCGCGAGATGGGTTTTTGTCGCGTTTTAGGTCCTTTTGGGCCGTTTTGCGATAAATCCGTTTTCCGACTTTTTACGGGATCGTTTCCTGATCTGACGTCGTTTTTAATAAATTACTCGAGTTAATCGCAAGGTTTTACAATTTACTCGACTTTTTATTAAAAACACGTTTTTTACGACTTACTCGGCGTTTTTTATTAAAAACGCGTTTTTATGATTTCAACGAGAAATCTCGAAGAAATCGTATATTTTAGGCAATGTTCGGTGTTTCGTTTAACCGTTGCCGTTTTATACGATTTCCTCGAGTTCTTTCCGAGAAAGCGAAGTTTTACGTTTTTTATCGTAAAACTCGAACGGTAAGTCGGATCGAGATGGAACGGGAGATATTTCGGCCGTGGTTTAGAACGCGACCTTGTCGAAAGACGTAAGTTTCGAATCGGGAATGCGGGAGATCGAGACGCGGAGTATCCGGGAAGTCTCTAGTTCGCCGATGGGTGAACTAGTCAAGCAATTCCTAGTTCGCCCATCGGCGAACTAAGCCGGGCCGGCTTTGTTCGCCGATGGGCGAACTAGATGGGTATCTCTTAGTTCGCCCATGGGCGAACTAGTTGCGACTAGTTCGCGTTTTACGGCTATTTCGGTTTTTTTTCGGTTTCGTAAAACGATTCATGAGTTTTATAAAACGATCTTCGGATTTCATAAAACGATCTTCGAGTTTTATAAAATGATCTTCGAGTTTTATAAAACGATATTCGAGTTTTGTAAAACGATCTTCGAGTTTTATAAAACAATTTCTTGAGTTTTATAAAACGATCTTTGAGTTTTATAAAACGATTTTTGAGTTTTATAAAACGATTCTCGAGTTTTATAAAACGATCCTTAAGTTTTATAAAACGATCTTCGAGTTTTATAAAACGATTCTCGAGTTTTATAAAACAATCCTTAAGTATTATAAAACGAGTTCTCGAGTCTTATAAAACGATATTCTAGTTTTACAAAACGATTCTCGAGTTTTATAAAACGATCCTTATGTTTTATAAGACGATTTATCGAGTTTTATAAGACGATCCTCGAGTTTTATAAAATGATCCATAGGTTTTATAAAACGATTTCTCGAGTTTTATAAAACGATCTTCCAGTTTTATAAAACGATCTTCGAGTTTTATAAAACGATTCTCGAGTTTTATAAAACGATCCTTAAGTTTTATAAAACGATCTTCGAGTTTTATAAAACGATTCTCGAGTTTTATTAAACGATCCTTAAGTTTTATAAGACGACTTCTCGAGTCTTATAAAACGATCTTCGAGTTTTACAAAACGATTCTCGAGTTTTATAAAACGATCCTTATGTTTTATAAAACGATTTCTCGAGTTTTATAAGACGATCCTCGAGTTTTATAAAACGATTCTCGAGTTTTATAAAATGATCTTCGGGTTTTATAAAACGGCCTTTCGAGTTTTATAAAACGGTCTGCGAGTTTTATAAAACTATTCCTCGGGTTCTATAAAACCGTTCCTTTTGTATTTTCGCGGGGAGTTTTGGTTATTAATTCCGTCGTACCGATTTTGACCCCAACAGCTTCTCGAATTTTATAAAACGACTTCTTGAGTTTTAAAAAACGATCTTTGAGTTTTATAAAACGATCTTCGAGTTTTATAAAACGGCTTCTCGAGTTTTATAAAACGGTCTTCGATTTTTATAAAACGATCTTTGAGTTTTATAAAACGATCTTCGAGTTTTATAAAACGGCTTCTCGAGTTTTATAAAACGATCTTCGAGTTTTATAAAACGGCTTCTCGAGTTTTATAAAACGATCTTTGAGTTTTATAAAACGATCTCGAGTTTTATAAAACGATCTCGAGTTTTATAAAACGATCTCGAGTTTTATAAAACGTCTTCGAGTTTTATAAAACGACTTCTTGGGTTTTATAAAACTATTCCTTTTGTATTTTTGCGGGGAGTTTTGGCTATTGATTTCGTCGTACCGATTTTTACCCCAACAAAGACGACTTACCGCCTCCTTGAGACGAGCTACGTTCAGGTAGGCGTCGCAAAAAGTCAGCTGGTCAAAACCCGGGAGGATCCTCGGGTCGCAGGCGTGAGCCGGATCAGCCGACGGGCCAGTCCCCTCGTCGGAAAGAGCTCCCTTCTTTGTCGTCTTCTTCTTCTTGCCCGCCTTCTTCTCCTTCTTCTTAGAACCTTCAGCGGGAACCATGTCCTTCCTGAGAGAGGCATCCTCGTTTGAAGGATTTGGAGCAGTACGGTCTTGCTCCCCTTCAATCCTTCCCTCGGAAGGATTACCAGCGTCATCGCCATCTCAAGCTCCCGAACCTTCCTTGGAAGCAGACCCATCACCCGCGGGCTTAGAGCTCCTCTTCCTCTTCTTCTTCTTCTTCAAGGGAGGCTCCGCGGACAGGCTACCGCCCCTCGGGTCCACTTGGAATTCAGAGTCCGCAGCCCGTGAACTTTTCGAACCACCCACAGACGGTTTGGGCATGTCCGAAGCAACGATCTCTGGACGAGAGAGAGTCGCGTCGCCGGAAGGATCCCCTCCTCCCAAGTCGAAACTATCGATACGTTCATCAGCTGGGTCCTTTGCGGTACCCCTCCCCGCTTATTCTTCATCGCTTGGGAAAGATCGACAGTCTCTTTCATCGCTAAGGCTTCCTTAACCACCCGTTGCTCTTCTGCCGTGTAGAGGTTAGTTCTTTTCTTCCCGGATCGGACCGCACACCCAACGTCCTTCTCCCAGTCAGCTGCCGGAATAAAACAGTATTAAGTGACGCACATATTCAAAAAAATAGGGGGGAGAAGGAAAACAGACGGGTGAATGTCCTCGATACCTTGATTGATATGATCTATCCAGCGTTGGACCCTCTCCTCGCTAATATCAGCCCACAATTGATGACCTAATTTGACCAGAGCTCAAGCAGTGGATAAGAACGAAGGTGGAAGAGCGGCGTCGCTCAAATAATAGTTAGGATGCGGCTCTGCACGACAAGAGAAAACAGTTAGAATAAACAAAAAAACGACAGCAGTCAAGACGAGCTAACTACCCACTACACTGTTCCAATAAGTCCTAAAGTCGTCGTTAGGAGGATCAATGAAGGCAAACTGGTCGGACTTGACATAGAAGTAAGAACGCTGCCAGCTCGGGGTCTTGTCAGGATGACCAGTGATGATATTGTAGTTCTGCCTCATCCGGATCTAGAACAGGCCGTAGTTCAAGCGAGATATAGACGCACAAAGAAACGTCGATCTCGGTGGCCATAACAATAAGGGCAACCATAATCTAAAAGGCCCCGTTCACCATCTGACTTAAGGCGAGGTCTCGCCGCGAAACGTATGATGTCATGAGGTGAGGCAGCGGAAACCAAAGCTTGGTATCACCTTCGAAGTACGATTCGTAGACGTATTGATAACCGACTGGAGGCAACCACGGGCGTTGCTCTGCAGTCGGAATCAAATACGTAACACCCACAGCATTGCGAGCTGCGAGTAAAGCTTCTACCGACTTCGAGGTCGAACGCATCTTCTCGGTTTTCGCCCAAGACTTAGTCCCAGCATGAAGAAGCTTATCCTCAGGAAGCGCGGGTTCCCATTCAAAGATCTCCATGCCACTATAGTGCGTAGGGACCTTCGGACGGGTATCTTCTTCTTTCGTCTCCGCGTTAGCTCGGTTAGCTCACCTAGACCGAGTTCGCCTAGATGGAGCAGCGCGGGATCGACCGGATGGCAGAGATCCAAGGCGCAGTACCCTCGGATCATTCATAACTTCGGCGGCGAAATTCCCGTCATCCTCGCCCCTAAACTCCCTTTCTGAATCGACGACCAGCAATCTCTGTGTCAGGTCAAGACCGTCCGAATCCCTCAACACTTCCCGATGCCTTAGATTGAAGTCGTGTAAGGGCTCACCGGTGGTCTCATCCTGAGCAGGACTCGACGTCGTAGCAACCGCTTTCCCCTTCTCCTCCGCCGACAATCTCTTTCACGGACACATCTTACCGACGGTAACGTATATATTCTACAAGAAAGCTTAGAGTGAGAAACAAGAGAGAAGGGAGAGAAAGAATACCTGAAGAAACGGAGAAGTGATGAGAATGAAGAGGGGAAGCGTATTTATAGGCATGGAAGAGGGGCGCGATTCTCAAAGGCATTAATTAGGTCTACACGTACCTAGTTGGGCCTAAAAGCCGCCCGCAACTGTTCACATTCCGAGTTAAATTGGCTTCAATTCCCAAGAAACTTCTCGAGCCCGCAACTGTTCACATTTTCTTCCGAGCTCCGAGCTAACGACCACAAACGCTCCTGTAATGAACTCGAGATCGGCATTAACAGATGGGATGGGCTTCAAGCCGACAACCCGCGCTCGTGAAAGCAACCGTATCCGAATCTGCGAGTCGAAAGGCCGCTATTTGGGAGGACGACATAACGCATTAATTGACCTAGTTATTCTATGGGCTAATTTGACGAAATCCGCTCCGATTAAGATCATAACTCGGCAGCGGATCTGGGGGACTTATTGTAGGTGGTGCAATGCCCTTCCTCACCAAGCCCATACAATAACAAGCTCAGCCTAAGCGGGTTCAGGCCCAACAAAAGAGCTCTCCGGTAATCAGCAGTAAATCGAGCTTAGCTCGGCTAATCCCCGTGATTAACCGAGTTAAAGGTGTTTAAGCAAGGCGCTTGAGTTAGCGGGCCGACCAAGGCCCATTTGGCGAAAGCCCGCAGGAGTCACGATGAGTCTGCTAGGTCAAGGTGTAACCGCTATAAAAGGGAGAGAGGAGCTAACGAGAAGGGGATCCGAAATCAATCTCACTTACAAGGCGGCTAAAACTAGGGTTTTCACTCCTTTACTTCTTTTCCGACTTGTACGGCACGGCCGAGCTCCCCGCGAGACTCCGCCTCGCCTCTCATTTATCTATTTGTAACTGAACTCTCTTATTAATACAAACACATCTTTGACTCTAAATAGTAATAAAATGCCTTTGAAATAACCCACCGACAAGTCCTGTCACTCATTTACTGAACAGACCGAACTCGGTTCAAACACTCCCGTCCTAATTCCATGCCATATCTGGGCAAGATGCTCGGGATCTTCAGAATGACCACTTGCATCCTCAGTACGGAACGCCGGAGGAGCTGACGCGTCTGGCCTCGTTTAGGATCGTTCGGGATCAATCCTCGATTGATCACCTCCAGACGCTCTTCCAACCGAAGAACCTTCAAGAGAAGACGAGTCTGTACTCACAGAGATTAAAGCTTCGAGATGACGATGATGAATCTGGGTAGCTGCGGTGCGACTACCACCAGGACGATTGCCCACGAACTCAGCCGAATGGGCTGGGACGGTTTGATTCCCAGTCGGCGGAAGGACAATAGCCAACGGCTGAGCCAGGATCCCAGGAGGTCGAATGTGCGACCTCAAACGAAGCGTAGGACCTCGGGGGATTTTCAAAATCTCCCCGACGGCCTGACCTCGGGAGCCGCATCCAAGCCATCATGAGAGACTCCTCCTCCTCCTCCCTGCAAATAAACGAAACATGGAAAATACGTGCATAAGAGGGAAGCAATTCTCTAACACATAACGAACTCAAAGGAAAGTAGGACTCACTGAGGCGAACACCACGTGGAAGAATCGGATTTGCCAAACCAATTGGCTCGGTGCGACCTTGTCCTATAGGACTAGCAAGAGCAGCCTGAATACGCTGCACAGTGAAGGTAGACCAACGATTTTGACCTCGGCATAAAGTTTCTATTAAGCCCCGAATCTCGAGCGTCATCGGGGCGTACCCAAAGAGTTATACATAAAAGGAATACGAGCGTAGTATGAACGTAAGAACTAACTCTTGATAGAGTAAGAAACCGAACCTATATCCTATGTCCAATCACGAGGAAGTCAGCTGAAGTCGAAGTCTCCAACCGAGACCGAGTTTATCTTAAAGACGAATAATTTTTCTCTCCACTTATCGTCGCGATTGGGAATGCCGTAAATAATATTGTGACCATTGCGGGGAGAAGGAGCATGGTACCAGGAAAGCGCGCGTTATTTTTGACCGCGCAAAGTTGTTTCAACTCCTCTAAGCCAAACTTAAGACCTTCGTCCTGAGCTCGAATCCACAAACCTAGAAAGTGGCGAAGGAAATTGGGCCACATACGAGTAAAAGCCATTACCATCTCAACAAGCGCTTCAAGGAGAAACGAAGGAAGTGGGAACAACAGACCACAATCTTGGAAGTGCGTTACATAAGCACCGCAATATCCGTCGCGAACGGTCTCGGGAGTCTCATTTTCCTCCGCGATATCGATTTCCACATTGTAGGGAACTCCCCAAAGTTCGTGGATGCCTTCGAGGTGCTTTCCCTCGATAATAGTGGGAAGATGAGGAGCGAATCTCTCATTTTCCATTGGAGTATCGAGAACTAAAGACAAAGCAAGAGAAGAAAAAGATCTGAAGAAATCCCGAGAAAACTGATCTCTTCAACGAAGAAGACAACCTATTTAACAGAGATCCATAAGCGGTTCCCAAAGCAGATGACATCGACAATCAATTTCAGCCCCACGATGGAAGGAAATGGCCGACAAGAGCGATACACATGACACCACACTCTCCGAGATACGCGACGAGAAACGGTTGATTAGAGCGGCTCGCATTTTCAGTTTCGCCAAAATAAAAAGGCTGGGAGGCAAACGTTGGACCCAAAATCGGGTCCATTAACGCGAGGTCCATCAAAAAGCCAAGTAAGCCAATCTGCGAAGCACTCATGGAGTAAAACGAGAACGGGACTAAATCCAATGACCAAAATAAGGCCCGAGCACATGTTTTATCATCATATCGTGGTCAACGAACACGGCGAGGTCGAAATGGAACCCCAAAGATCGCGGAAACTATTAAAGGAGAAGAAGGCTATACAAAGGAGCTATGACGGAGCATAGAGGACACACAGGGAAACCCTAGAGCTATTCACTAACCACATCGACCTCACTCCATAGATTTCTAGTTCGTTTTTTACCTCTACTTCTCATTGTTATTTTCGATCTTGTTCATCACCTTGTAAACGAATTCCATATTCAATAAAAGTCCATTTTTTCAACCAAATTCCGATTGTATAGTTGTGTTTAAGAGCATCGTTGCCCACATCATTTTTCTTCCCCTGATTAAACTCTCGATCACTACAAAATACTTAGTGTGGATTTTAGTATCTACACTCCTTATGAGTGGTATATCAGCAGCAGCTACATAGTTCTCCAGCCGGCTCACATCCCAAGTGTTTTTTTCTTGAATAATTAGGTCACTCACTCTCATGTTTGGATCCAAAACCGGTGCAGATGGGGATGCTAGTCTCGCTAGTATGGTTGGAATCCAAGGATCCTCCCATACTTTCACCTCATAGCCCGATATACTTGTCCACACATACGATGGGCTACTTATAGTAAGCTGATGCAAAAGCAAACTCAATCGGTAATGACAGCCTCTCAAGACTCGAGCTACCAGAGAATTTGGGTATTGGACCAATCTCCATAATTATTTTTCTAGAAACACCAGGTTAAACTCATGAATCATTCTGAACCCAGTCCCTCCTTCCTCAATAGATAAGCATAATTTTTCCTATGTTGTCCAGTGTATAAATCTTTTTGGGGGGTTCGAACTCCACCAGAACTGTGCAATGGCACTAGCTAAATTATCACAGATCTCCAACAGAAGTACAAAGCAAGACATTACATAAGTTGGAAGGACTAGCAGTATCGACGTGATCATAACTTCCTTGCCACCTTTTTGATAGCCACCTGCTCATCCATCCAATTACTTTATTCCGTAGCCTATCCTTTAGAAAAGCAAAGAGCTTGCATTTAGAACCACTGATAACCTCTGGGATTCCTATGTATGTTCCCATCCCTCTTTCATTCTGAACCCAATCCCTCCTTCCTCTATAGATAAGCATAATTTTTCCTATGTTGTCAAGTGTATAAATCTTTTTTTTTGGGGGGGGGGGGGGTTCGAACTCCACCAGAATTGTGAAATGGCACTAGCTAAATTATCACCGATCTCCAACGGAAGTAGAAACCAGGACATTACATAAGTTGGAAGGGCTAGCAGTATCGTCTTGATCATAACTTCCTTGCAACCTTTTGATAGCCAAATGCCCGTCCATCAATTTACTTTATTTTGTAGCCTATCCTTTAGAAAAGAAAAGAGATTGAATCTGGAACCACTGATAACCTCTGGGATTCCTATGTATGTTCTCATCCCTCCTTCATTCTAAATCTCAAATGTGTCTTTAATCTCTTGCCTAACATCCTGTCCAATTCTCTTACCAAAGAGTAGATTTATCAAAGTTAATACATTGTCCTCAAGCTTGTCCATATTTCCTGACCACTTTCATTACTTCTTCACATTCACGGGGCTCCATCTTACAAAAGAACAGGCTATCATCAGCAAAGAGAAGTTGAGATGCCGAAGGCCAAGCACGCGTGATGCGCATCCTCGTTATCTTCCCATGATTCTCTGCATGATTTAGAAGGCTAACGAGCGCTTCCATGCATAGAATAAAAATGAAAGGGGACATAAGACCCCCCTGCCGCAGACCTCTCTCCGAGACAATATTCCCTCTTGGCTGGCCATTCATAAGGACTTTATACTTGACTGATGTTACACAACACATTATCCAAGTTATCCAGCTTTTTGAAAACTCATCTTTCTCATGGTAGCCTCGATGAAGGACCACTCCATTCTATCATACGCCTTGTTCATGTTTGTTTTAATGGTCATCCTCTTGTTGCGTCCACTTGGTTTGGTTTTTAAGACATGGAACATCTCCTGAGCAATCATAATGTTGTCAAAGATCTGTCTCCCAACTACAAAGGCTGACTGGATTTTTGAAATCCTATCTGGTAGAACCTTTTTTAACCCTGGCATAAGACCTTAAAGATTAGTTTGTAACTAACATTACATAAACTGATGGGACGTAGCTGGCTCATCTGATTCGGCTTATCTACTTTCGGAATGAAACATATGTTGGTATCATTTAGGCCAAAAGGCAACGTGCCTTCAAACAGGAATTGATTAACCAT
This sequence comes from Eruca vesicaria subsp. sativa, assembly GCA_932364175.1. Taxonomy (NCBI): domain Eukaryota; kingdom Viridiplantae; phylum Streptophyta; class Magnoliopsida; order Brassicales; family Brassicaceae; genus Eruca; species Eruca vesicaria. The sequence continues at coordinate 19,773 of CAKOAT010068044.1, read as the reverse complement.
AAGAGAGTTAGATCATCCTTTACAATATTCCAAAATTTCTGGTAGAAAAGCGCAGTCATTCCATCTGGTCCTGGGCTTTCTCTGGATGCATTGCAAAAAGAGCCAATTTGATCTCCCATTCGGTGATCGGGACTGTGAGATTATCATTGTCTGCTGATGTAATAGTTGTAAAACCCTCAAATAGTGCTTCCTCTATATTTTCAGGATTTGATAATTGAAAAATATGTCTAAAGTAACTTGTAGCAATGGCTACAAGTCATTCCTCTGACTCTTTAGAGAGAGTCACGCTGACTCTTTCTAACGAACGATAATACTCTGTTTTATATGCAGCAGAGCATTTGTGTTAGGCTTAATTTTCTGTATAACCAATTTCTGAATGTAAATTAAGTATAGGTCAATGATTTTAACATAATTAATTCACTAATTCCCTTTCAGCCTGTTATATCCCCACCTTTTATAAGTAGCCGGTGGAATAAAAAAAATGTGAATGACATCGTTGTTTAACAAATATGGACAAGAGAGAAACACAAATACTGCTATCATATTGCATAATAATTTCAATTTTACATACTTATTTATCACATACATATATACTGTAGCATTAAAATGAATGGTTAAAAAGGGATGCTGCCATATTATTGCATTCAAACGATACGAAAAAATAGTATGAACCCTCCGTAAAATAGTATAGAAAATGGTCCATTTTATTTACATTAGTTGAGAATCATATGTAAAATAATATGCGAAGACGTAAGAAATAAAAGTATTTGTTGCTGAAAAACGTCTCTAAACTAGACCCTAAAAACAAAATAACTAAATCATAAATCCAAATAAATAGAAACTCTAAATTCAAATATCAAGATTAGAAAATAATACATAATATTTTGTAATATTAAACCCATACTTGAACTAGAAACTGGTAAGAATGAATTTGTCAAATACTATGAACGAAACATGGATCAAAACTGTGGTATTCTGTTATGGATGAACACATATCTATAACAAACGTAGAATAACATGAAATTTAAAAAGAAAATCAATATGAAAAGTAACACAATTTCAAGAACTATTTATTTAAGCCGGGTTTGAATGGTTTCTTTACAATATTACAACGAATAAACGAAATTCAGCTTTTATTAGAATAGTGAGGTAAAGTGTTTACAAGAATAGACAGAAATATAAAGTAGTGTATTCACATATATGAAGATGATATTATAGTATAACTTGTAGAATACCATAGTATGAACAAAACATGAGGCTTGATGAGCTTAATCCATTCTGCACAAACGTGTATTATTCTGTTACATGCATATGATGTTATTATATACTTATATAATGAACTTTCAGGAGAGAAGGTAATGAATAAACATTATAGGAGAGAATTTTTTCAGGTTTAACTGCACAATCAGATAAACCTCTCCTTAAGTCACCCACCGAGAATATGAAAACTGTATACTGCTGCAAAAATCGACTCCGAAAATCATGTCTGTGTTCTTGCCCTTTTCTAAATCTGAGAATCAAACGATTCAACTTTTCGAGAAGGAAGAAAGGTAAAAGTTACGAACAAAAGATAAATGTGAGTAAATAAATGGCCATGTTTAAATTTTTCACATATAAGAAAATATTAAATTACATAAAAAATACTTTTAAGTTACACTAGTTGATTACAAGGGTATAACACATTACTACACATAATATATGCTATATGTGAGGAAGTTAGGTAAATTGGCGGGAAAACGGCCATAACCTATTCAATGTTCATCATATGTTCAATTCTTACCCAAGTTATATAGCCATGCAAAAACATGCCTAATATTTTTGGAAATTCAAATTTCATACCCAGTATTTAGATTTCGTGCGAAAACTTTTAATTTCTGTTAGTTTTTAAACAGCTATTAATGTACCGTCCAATCCTGATTATGGTTCGTGAAAAATGTGTAATTACGTGTATTATATTTTGCATCAACACCTTAAAGAAAAAAAATTCAGTCCTCTAAAACTTTGACGAAAATAGAACAAAAAAATCTTGTCCTCTAAAACTCAAACCTCTCACTTAGAGAATCTCAGTCTTACACTTGAGGAAGGCAAAGAAAAAAAATAGTGGTGAGGTCATATTCCACAGAAAAAGAACATGAGGTAAATTTTTCACTCAATTTCGCCTTAGAATTTTTAAATTTTGGGGCTTTCACACTTTTTTATTGCAAGTCATTGATTTAATGTGAATAGTCATAGACACCGTTCCTATTTTGGATTTTTACTTTCGATTGAAAAGGGAGACTTTGTTTCTTTTTATTGGCACCAAGTGTTCGATGAAATGCTAAAGTGACTGTCTTTTGTTTTTTTTTTCAGTGAATCATTTGAAATATGTTTCACTTACAGGGAAATTTTGATATAACAGAAGGAATAACTTCATACAAGGGAGGAGATGTTGTTGAACTTGAATGTCCACCCCAAATGTTGTTTTCAAGCATGGCTGAAGGACTCAGAAATTTGTTGTATGGAAAAATGATTTGGTACAAATTTCCTAGTGATGATTTCACTGAGCTTAAATTAATGTAAAATGGAAATGCAACGTGTGAGAAGATGCTTGAGACGACAGTATGGTGTAAGGAAAATTCATTTTTATATGGAGAAAGATGACGACATTGATGGTAGAGATGGTGATGGAAGTGGGGATAATGGAGCTTCATGTGACAGAGGTCTGGTGAAGGTGATAGAATATATGGTATAGGAGATAATTGTGAAGATGAAATTCTTTATGATGATGTACGAGTGGAGCAAAACATACAAGTATTGTGGATGAAGAAGAACATCACAATGATGAGGTGACTCCTCAGAATTCTGACTGTGAAGATGATGAGCGCCATTACCAAAAGTATAAAAAAGATAGTGGTGTTCTTATCTTAAGTCAAACATTCAATAGTTTGGCTGCGTTCAAGGAAGCTGTGGTTGATTACTCTTTGAAAGATGGATTCAATGTTAAATTCACGAGATGGGGGTCTAAAAAAACTGAGATTAAATGAGCAGTTGTTGCTATAACTTAAAAGGATGGGGATGGAAGTACTGAGAATCAAAATTTTCCTTTTAGAATCTACTGATCCTTTAAAAATCTGTAGGGATGCAAATCAAGACATTCAAAAATGCCAACCGGGTATAGCAATGTTATTAGGGGTTGAATCATTGCATTGTTGTCACTGAATGAGATAAGAAGAGATCTTAAACTGAAGCCTAGGCAATGCAAGAAAAGATGGAGGAGAAATATAAGGTTATTGCCTTTAATGATCAGTGTATAAAGGCTAAGAAACAAGCATTGAGAATGGTTCAAGATGAACATGACGATCAATTTGCAAGGTTAAAAGACTACAAAATGGAGTTTTTATGTGTAACCCGGAGTCTATTGTGGAAGTCAGGACAGTAACCAATGAAAGTGGAAGACATTTGACTAGATATATGTCCGTTTAGTGCTTCCAAAGAGAACTTGTACTCTTCACTGCCGTCTAATGTTTGGGATAGATGGATTTTTTCTGAAGACAAATGAGAAAGGACAGTGCAGCTGTAGGGAGAAATGCAAACAATCATTTGTTCCCCATAGCATGGACAGTAGTGGAAGTGGAGAACACAAATAACTAGCTATGGTTCATTCAGCTGCTGAAACATGGTTTGAACTTGTTCGATGGAACATGGTTTACTCTAATCCCGGATAGACAGAAAGTAAGTGTTTTAGTCTAATACATAAATGTAATTGCTTGCTTAATGGTTAAAACATTATTTTTAATTCAATGGCAGGGTTTGATCAATGTCTTGGAGCAGGAATTGCCTAAAGTGGAACTTAGGATGTGTAAAAGGCATATCTATGACAACCTATAAGAAGAGTTTATCTAGGAAAAGAATTGCCTAAAGGCTTTTTTTTGGCAGTAGCAAAGAGTTTCAATGTTGGTGGAGATGAACTAGCTCTGAAATAATTGAAGAATTTTGATGTTCGTGTGTATGAAGCAGTGTTGCTTAAGAATCCACATAACTTTAGCCGTGTTTTTTTCAGCTCTACTCATGTGTGTGAATTTTTATGCTCGTGTGTATGAAGCAGTGTTGCTTAAGAATCCGCAGAACTTTAGCCGTACTTTTTTCAGCTCTACTTCTATGTGTGAAGATTTCTCCAACAAATTCTCTGTGTCCTACAATAATACACTCAACACTGTCCGAGAGATGCCATTGGTTGAGATGTTGGAGACAGTTAGAAGGCAAACCATGATCCGTATGGATATGAGTAAGACAAAGACTTTAAGATGGCAAGGAAAATACAATGAAAAGGTAGCTAAAACCATCAAGGCCGAGAAGAAGCATATGTTTGACTGTCAAATGATACATAGTGGTAATGGTATTTATGAAGTTCGAGAGAATAATAATTCTCATACAGTTTATATGGGTGCGAAGACTTGTGTTTGTAAGAGATGGAGCATGACTGGTATTCTTTCCCGGCATGCTTTGAGGGGCATATTGAAGAAGAAGCTTAATCTTTTGGATTATGTCTCTCATTTCTACTTGACATTGACATGGACAACAATAGATGTATCCAATATGTCCCATGAATGGAATCAACTTTTGACGAACATGTGATGAAGTCACTATTCAAACACCACCAAGAGATGTTCAACAACCAACAAAAAAGCAGAAGAAAAGAATAAAAGGGAAGAATGAATCTCCTCAGAAAAAAAAGAAAGGAAATGAAGGAGAAGAACCGTCTAAAGATAGGCTTAAGCTGACTATTTTAGGCAAGACTACGCATTGTGGAAGATGTGGAGTTGGCGGACATAATAGTAGGAAATATCCTAATCATGGATACCCGGTTTATAGACCAAGGAAAAAACCTTTGGGATTTAGTCAAGGTGAAGGACCAAGCCAAGCATCTCAAAATTCAAATCTCGGTTGATGGTAAATAGCCTTTACTTACGCTTTTTTTTTTTGGATTTTTTGTGATTGTGCTTCTTTCTTATTTGCTGTCCTTTATTGGTATTGTATTGAAGTTATGGAAGTTGGTAATATGAGGATGGATTTTAGATCTTTTTGGTATTATATTGAAGAGTGGCAGTTGGCGATGGAAATTTGTTTTACGGTCGATAGCTTTTCGTATTAATTTGTAATCTTATGACTTGTGTATAATTTTTATGCTATAGTAGATAAACTTTTTAAGACTTAACGGCTTTTATTTATGATTTGTATGAATTCAATGACTTGTATGGTTTGAATGATTTGTATCAGTCACGCAAACACGCAAATTTTCTTCATTAATCTTGCTAAATTCTCATTAGAAGTCTTACAAATACATAACAATAACAAACATAAGTCTTAAAAGTACACATACATAATATCTCAAGTAGACAACAACAAGCTCAAGTCTTACAAGTACACAAGCTCTCAAGCTAAAGTGAAGTACAAGACTAACACAACAACGCAATCGACATTGATATACTTGAACCACTTGAACATAGTTTTGACCTCTTTTATCTCCTTCTCGCAAAAATAGACCACCTCTTTGAGCTCACTGATCTCTTTCTTGCAACAATAGACCACCTCTTTGAACTCATTGATCTCTTTCTCGCAGCAATAGACCATAGCTTTTCAGCTACAAAGTTCTCAAATAACTTAGCTCCTTCAATCTGTAATGACAACAATAGAACAATCTGTATGGGGTTTTAACAGTTTCAGATGTCTCAATCTTTGATTTTGCTCCACATCGATAGCTTTTCGGAACTTCTTAACCTCCTTCACCATAACGACAGTATCAGTGGCTGGGATCAAGAACAGTTAGCAGTAATAACTTCGTTTCTGAATCGCCTTTCATCATGAGTTTGTGTAGAGTAAAGAGGTTGAAGAAGCTTCGCAGCAACATCATCTTCTTAAAAAGGTCTAAAACAACGACATTTTCGTCACTTTAGGGTTTTTTTTTTACAAAACAATGCTGTATCATATGTGGCATCCACGTAATCAGTCGTTAAGTGTCCGTCAGCCACATGGCAGAAGTGAAGGTTTCGCACAAACTCGAAATACTGGGTATGAAATTTGATTTTTCCAAAAGATTAGGAAAATTTTTGTACGGCTATATAACTTGAATAGAAATTGAACATTTAATGAAACATTAGTAGGTTATGACTGTTTTCCCGTAAATTAGCTATAACGTGAATTATAATTTTTTTTAGCGCTATAGGATGCAATTCTCCTTTGTTTTAACTATTAACAATCTTCTAATCCTAAAAAAAAAAAATAAGCTGAACCAAAACTAAGTCTAAACCATAGAACAATTTTACCTATTTAACAAATGGAATTTTGACATGCCGTGTATTTCCTAAAAAATAGTTTTTTTATGCTATAACCAGAGAACCTTTTAAAAAAAAAAAACGAAAAAAAATCTGGATAAATTTGATACATTAGAGTTCTATCATGTTTGATCTATATAAATATAAAATAATAATAAACAACTAAAATACATCTAAATCAACTCTACACAACATTTGGAGGGAGAAAAATCGGAGAAGGCAATTTAATCAAAATGCTAGATAGGAATTTGAGAAACAGATTCACTAATATTCAAAGGAAGGAAAAGAGAGATTTTGAAGAAGGAATGACTGTGTTCAAAAAAAAAGAAAAGAAGAAGGATTGACGTTTTGGTCTGCGAGTTGTAAAATGGGGTAGAAAAAGATTAGACAAAGATAAATATAATCTTTGATTTACTCATTTTAAAAGGCACACATTGATGTAAAATATTTATTTTTTGAATTCAATTTAACATTCAACTAGATTTTAAACCACACTTTAAAAGTGCATATTTATTTTTATCACTTCAATAAAATTTGATTGATTTTATAAATTTAATTAAAATATAAATAATGTTAAGAGAAATTTCCTAGGTTAAATAAGCTCAGTGGCCTATTCTTTTGTAATTTCAAAAAAAAAAAATTCTTAGGATAGACCTAAATTTTTTTGTCACATAGACTTTAAAAATAAAAATGACCAAAAGAGAATTAATTTTTTTATAAAAAATAAGTAAATTTACACTTATAACATTTGGGTTAACTAACCTAGACCTTTTTGTTTAGAACTGAGAAGTGAGGTTTTGGGGGTAGGATTTCAAATTTTAAAAAAGAAAAAAAAAACTTAAAATTTTCAAAATAAAAAATGTTATTTTGGTCATTTTAATTTTTTAGGTCTATTTTGTGATAAAAAGTTAAAAGGTATATTTGAGAGACTTTCCCTAATGTTAAAATTGTTATATTATTGTTTCAAAATAATTGTTCTATTATATTTAATTTTCAGACAATGTTTTCATATCCTACTCGGACTCTGGTTGAATTGATAGGTCCGACGATCTGTGTTTAATCCGGTTCAGATTTGTTTTAAAAAAAAAATAATTTAAAATTTGATTAAAAAATCCTGTAAAATCCAAAACCCGCTATTAACACATGATCGGATATAAGCTGGTTCGCTAAAAACTAAAAACATATGATAATATTTTTGATTTTTTATCAAAAACTCATACATTTTAATATTATATAAGACTGAAAATTGTAATATCTTATACTTTGATGAATTTTTTTTATGTCATTTGAAAAAAAAAATAATAATGGTAGTAGAAAAAAAGTAAAATTTATTGATATAACAATATTACTTTCTTTTCGTTTTTAGTAACTTACGGAACTAACTTCTGTTTGTTTTAAATCTAAAATTTAGTTTTATGATAACTTTAAAAATATTTATGAAGGTTCAAATTAGTATATTAGTATTATTTAAAAATTACATAGTAAATGTTTTTTTTTTAATTTTCATGTATATAGTCATATTCGACTGTTAAATAATACTAAGCACGGAAAACGATATTCAAATTAAATGGAGAATATTATTTGCCGAAAATTAGAATTGATATTATTTACAAATAAGGATAGTATTAGCAACCAAAAATATAGGGAAAACTTTTAATAACTTATACTTTGATGACTTTTTATTACGTCCTTTAAAAAATGATAATAGAAAATTTAAAATTTATTGATATGATAATATGATTTTCTTTTTCGTTTTTAGTAATTTATGAAAGTTATTTATGTTTATTTTAAATCTAAAGTTTAATTTTAAGATTAGTTTTAAAATATTTTTGAAGGCTCAAAATTAGCATATTACTTTTATGTAAAAATGTTTGTCCAAAAAAAGTATTATGTCAAAGTGACATAATAAATAATATTTTTTAATTTTAATATATATACATATACATATATATATATATTCATATTTCATTGTTCAATAACCAGGAAAATAATATATCTACTATAATAAAACAAAGTCCGATTTTAAATCTATTTAAAAAGTTCATTTTATTGGACTCTTTCAGTTTTTATAGTACGTTACATAAGTTTGCTACATAATATTTTTACACGCCTAATAGAATAGATATAACCAAATTGCTTAAATTAAACTAAAATCTAATTAACTAATGCTATCTGAACTTATGTTAACTAAACCGATAGATTCTTTTCTATTAAAATAAAAAGTATATAACTCTAACTGGACCATGTTAATATATAAAAATAATACAATAACTCAAACTGGGTATTATATTTGCTTCTCTTCCGATCAGTACCTGCCACAGTAAGAAATCAATTTTTTATAATTTTTTCATTATTCACCTACCCAACATTCTAAATTACACAGAATTCTATTATGAACACAATATTATCTTGCATATAAGTGTTGATCATAGAAAATACAAAATTTAATCATTGTTCACAAATTACATTACATATGTTATGTTTTTTAATCTATTCAAGCCAAATATACAATCCAGAACTTTCGTTCATTTCAATTTTTTTATTTCTATAAACTAGGATTCAGACCCCCGCAATTCGCAAGGGAAAACAATATTAAATTATAAATATAATTTAAAATAACTATATATAAAATTATTTAAAATAAAAATGATGACAATATATTTTTTACAATTTTTCACTTTAGTTAGAGACATTTTAATTCTTATTTAATTTAATTTTAATCAATTCTAAACCAATAATATTTTTACTTAAAATTCTATATTCTTTCAAATTTGAACCATCAACACAAATATCTTAATCTCTAAGCATCTATCTTATTCATAAAAATCATACTTTTTCTTTAACATTGAATCCATCTTTTCAAAAAAATATACACCCATCTTTTGGAAGTTTATTTTATAATTTTGGAAAAAAATAATATAGTAAAATGGAATATTTTGAAAAATCAAGTACGGTAAAACATTACAACTAAATAACTCATAAAAACAACATTAACTAAAATAATATAAACTATAAAGCTAAAAAAAAAATATTAAAATTTTAAAATAATCTAATGCCCTTATGGTGAGACACCTAGCAAGTATAAAATTATTTGGAAGGAAAAAGATGATAATATGTTTAATATATGAGCTATTTTAGAATTTTATGCTAAAATAATTGAAAAATACTAATAGACTAAGTGAAAAAATACTCCTTCTGATATATAGAGTTAAATAAATAAAATAATAATGTATTCACAACTAAAATTTAATATATATTCTTAATACATGAAAATATAAACTTTAAAACATGTATTTTGGAAAAGGATGGCGTATGTTGTTTTGATGCAATGTTTTGGAAATGAATATTTTTTTATAATTTTGTTCTTCTTTGGGAGTATTGAAACTATATTTTTCCTCTCCTTTTTTCACTGTTTATAAATGTTGCATTTTGTATATAGACCAAAGGGTCTGGAAATAAATTTTAAAGTTTGCAATGGTTTACTAAATTAGAATGGTTAATTATCAAATATTGCAAGGGTTCGCATTAAAAAATATAGTATAACATTAAAGCAATTGCAAGTGTTTATCTAAAAAATTGCAATGATACATTTAAGGCAACTCCAAAAGTTCATCTAAATAACTATACTTATACATGTTGAGTTAATTAATTTGTTTTCAAAAAATAATTCAGTTGAAACTTAAAAAAAAAACAATTATACAGTCTCCAATAACCTTCCATCTTGTCCACATATATATGTTGTTTCTGGTCCAAGCATATTTTGTTGAAAACTGAAAGTTAGTCATATCAATAGTTCCAAGGTTGTTTTGAAATTCTCTAATACTTTCAAATATTTGGAAATAATAATAAAAATTATGTATCAAAATTTCAAATTAAGAGTATTTTGAAGGTAATGCGTAAATGATATTATGTTATACAAATTGAATATATAGAGTGTTAAAGATAAAAGAATTAAAATGCCACCTATATTTTAAGAAGTGGTTATAAAATATATATGAAATTATAAGAAAAATCACATTTTAAAAGGTGCTTATTTAAATTATATGATTACAAAAGGCATTATGATAAAACGCATACATGCGAAAAGTATTTGTTGATGTTTTATATTAATGAAAATAATACTTGTATTGTGGTCAATGATTTGAAACATTATAAATATCAAACTCTCATCGACATTTGATTTTGTGGTCTCTCCACTAATTCTTCTGAGTACAACGGATGCAATGACAAGTGTTGCATTTGAGTATTTCAGTTCTGGACTTAAGATGAAAAATATACACTGAAGTTATTAGTGATTCTCTTATCAGTTCTCCTGGCAAGACAAGACACTATTAGAGTAGAATTAGAAAAATACATACGAAAGAAGTTGGATTTAATACATAAGCTGAGAAGAGAGAAAATGAAAGTTACAAGTGGATTGTTTGTCGACCAAAAGAGAAGACGCAATTCACACTATCTCCTCCCACGCATTACTAACCATACAAAAACGATCGGATTGATTATGTTCCTGTAAAAATGATGCAGATATCAAACGGACATACGGCTACCACAGAAAAAAAAACTTATAGGATAGGAGATAGAACGAAACAAGCAACTGTTTTACATAGGTGATTATGTCGAAATCCATTATAAGATTCTGGGTGAAAAAATGGATTGTTCAACGCATCTGTGAAGCGAATGTACACCGGAATAATATTTGATCGGGTTAGGATGTTGAGGAAACACAGAGAAGAGAAGTCCAAAGAGAGACAAAAGGAGAATTAGAGAAAAATATTTGGATGTTGAGGAAATATACAGTCTTTTCTATTTATAAGCTTGTGAAAGGAGATGACTCTTTACAGACATACGACGATTCTGCAGTTTTTACAAGCGTCGCCTTTGAAAAGGTATGACTCGTGGATTGAAGACGACGATTGAACAAATGACGTCATAGTCTTATCTTAAACAAAATTGTAGCCATTAGATTATTTCCTCCAGATAAACTGCACCTTTGGATCTTAACTTTTTTTCCTATAACAAAAAGATGACATCATTGGTTAGAAAAAACAAGTTTGCTATTATATATAGATTAAATATGTATCGATTATCAACTCAACCCAAAAAAAATCCAAAATCAAATTCTACAATACACAGAACAGATAAGAAACCATCACCAGATATGCAACGATCACTATACTTTTGATTTCAAAACAGTCAATCTAATATATTAATATATCCTAAACAGTTTACCCTTATAATGATTCTACTGATTTAGTTCACGGTTCCTCAATTTTTATAGATTGTAGATAGTACTAACTTTTGTCTCTGAAATTGGTTTTGTAACTGTTCCAATGAGTAATTTGCAGTATATCTTTTATCCAGTTCTCAGCAATGACCTAATGATCATATAAAATATGAGTTTGATCTGTTAGGGTGAAGGGTCCAGAACACATAAATTGAAACAAAAACGAAGCAAGAAGAAGATGAAGAGAAGAAATAAGAACTCAACTGATATGAAATGTGTATAAATTTTCAGATCTGACCATCTTTACTTTTTTATAAGCTATGTCAGGTTTGTCTTCTACTCTTCTTGTTTCTATTTAAGATCACACTTTCGTAACCTATAAAAACATATCAATACTCAATTATCCCAAAACTTTCTGAATGATGTTTATACAAGTTAATACAACGAAATCAATATTTAAAAATAAACAAAAAGTTATCTTTTCTGTAAAGCTTGGTGAAGGTCGATCTGTCCGGTTGCATGTCAAGAAAGAAAATTGTGATGAGAGATCTATGAACATTTATTCATTACTAGAGGTGAGAGATCTATGAACATTAAAAAAGTTTGAACAGATTAACTGAAGATCAAAACCTGATTGTTTCGCCAAATCTGAAGATTTACAAAGAAGAGGGAAATGAGTTTAATCTTAAAAACAGAACCATCGTCAAAGAAGACGAAAAATATAATGTTGTTAACTTTTTTATTAGACACGTTGAAGTAGTTGACCTTCACGAAAAAAAAATATGGACTTATGTTTCTAATCAAAGTATATTGTTTTAAATAAATGGGCCAAATTCATATACTAAAAGTCTACTTACCTTGCAAATTAATGGATCATAAACTTTTATTAAATTTGGGTTTTAACAAAAAAACGTGTACTTGAAAAAACAAAACATGTCTTTCATGAAGCCATTTTAATAGTTTTGTTGTAATTTTTATTGTGTTTTTTTTTCTCTCTTTCTCCTGACTTTGCTTATTAAATTGAATAGTTCAAAATTTTAACATATATATATATATATATATATAATCTATCGAGCCGCTCTCTCTCTTATTCTAGAGAGATAATCCTCTCTTCTTCCCTTCTTAACTCCTTCATATCTTTCAGAAGGGGGGAAGAGATTTATGGCTCTTTTTTGATGTAAATCTGTTTTCTTCGATCAATAGATCGAATTTTTGTTTCCGGTTGCGGACTATGTTTTCGCTAGGCAAATTTTGTTGTGTTTTTCAATCGAGAATCAGATTTATTCTTCAAGGTTTCATCTTGTTCCTGATTTCAGATTGAATAAATAAAGACTCTGAATTTATTCAGAGCTCGTGTCTTTGATTCTCTTTCACGAAATGACTTCAAAATTCCTGCTAGTCCAATTGGTTTATCTACATCAGAGGATACGCATCAATTTTTCTCTATGGAAGTCAGATTTCATCTTCTAATTACGTATCGGTTATGGGTGAAGCTTTCCTATTAGAGAGGATGATGATGAAGATGGATTACGCTTTGATTGATTCAGACGGGTTTCAGCAGAGTTGGCGTTCTCGTTAAATCCAGCGGAGGCATCTCCTCTATAGCCCCTAAATCTCATTCTCTAATCTTTCTAGGACACATTTCTTCTTTTAATTTTATATGTTAAATGAAAAATCACAAAACTAATCTGAAAACGTGAATATTTTTTATTTGATTTATAGAATTTGATAAAAATATTTCAAAATTCAAAAAAATTAAATTTTGATATTTTCACGAAAATCATCAAAATATAATTAAAAACGATTTTAAAATATATTTTTTTCGAAATTTGATCACTATAGAATTTAAATCTTTGCCCAAGGGTTCACTAATCCATTGGGGGGGTTTTTGTTTAGTTTTGAACATTGGGAATGATTTAATTGGGGGTTTGGATTTTGATCAAAAATAAGAATTATAAAATAGGGGTATAAGAGATCTTGTGAGCCCATAAGAGATTAGCTTAAAAAAAATAGGGGCACGAGAGAAGATGCCTCAATCCAGCGACGGAGACTGTTCAGAAGCAGTGCCGTTGTGTCTGAATCTCTAACCTCGTGAAGCAACGTGTGTGACACGTGTCACCAAAAATGGAAGAGAAAAGATGCATGGAAGATTAACCGATAACTTTGGGTTGATTAGTGGGCTTAATTTTTCAGTTGTAATCGGTTTAGGGTTTGGATTTATTATAAGTTTCACAATGTATCTGCCCATTGGGCTTTTCCATGAATGGAAACTCTTGACAAAAAAAAAACATAAATATATATATAATCTTCTCAAACGTATCTATATATACTATACGTATTTTTGACTTACACTATTTGCTTTGATTTTGAATTTGACTTAAATTATAACAGAAGTATTCATTTTTGGAATAAAATGATATGATATAATTATATTGCCAACTCAGACTACTTTCTATGACTCTAACTTACACTATAACAGAATTGTGTAAGTCATTTTTGAATAAAATGATATAATATAATAATTCCATTAATTCTTTAAATTTTATAAATTTTCTTAACACTGACAAGGATACATAGTTCGATAAAACACAGAAATGATAAACTAATAATAAGAAAACTAGGTAGTTACCCGCGCTTATGCGTGGAGTGAAATAACTAATTAGATTATTAATTTTACGTTGTACTAAGAGATTTTGTTGAATAGATTTTTATTAGGATAAAATATTGACACATCAGTTTGGATTTAGATGAATTTTTTGGATTTCAAATTTTTAGAATAAAAACTTTAAATCTGATTCGAATATTTATAAATTTTGTTTTGAATTTGGTTTGAATTTGGTCGGATCGTGCAGGTTCGGTTCGAGTTCGGGTTCGGATACCCATTTTAATTATGTTTTTTAAACAAAAATCCAAATATATACTTAAATATCAAAATAAAGTAATATAAAACATAAAAATTGAATATTGTAAGACAAAATACTCAAATTTACATAAAAAAATATTCAAATTAAATATAGGATGAAAATTAGGTATTTTCAGTATTCTAAACATTTTTTTGTTATTTTTAGATATTTACTTGTGACTATTTGATAATTGATATTTTTGAATATTTATATATATGAAATTAAAAAATAATTAATGTATTTAAATATATAATTGCGATGTGGATATTTTAGGTATGCAAAACATTTCAATTTGCGTCAGATTCAGGTCTTGTTATCCAAATATTAAAATTTTAGATTCATCGAAGTATTTAATCAGTTTTATTTTGTCTTTACTATTACTTTTAAATGAAGTTTGGTTGAGTTTCCCGGATATATATACACACATATATATATATATATACGTATACATATATATGTATACCTGAACTTAGTTTCTTCTACATATATCATGAAAAATAAAATAATGGTAAAACAAATATATAAAATAATTGGACTATACTTTAAAATTATAAATAATAATTATTGGGCATGGTTTCAATATTGTTATGCATGTTTCAAAATTTACGTAGCCTATAACTAATAATTTGTATTTTCTTATAATATTATTTAGTAAATATAATAAAAATACGATACAATCGAGTGAAAAAAGTTATGGTAGCATCAAAAAATAATGTGATCTCTTTACTTTGAACATGCATTGTGTTATTCAATCGATTTAGTGGATTTTTATATTATTTTAAAGCTGTTTCAATCTCTGTTTTTTCTAGCAATTTTGATTTTGTTTTAAATTCTTGGTCTTATATGAAAAGTAATATTCAATTTTGCGTATATTGTTATTCAGTCTAGTTTTTTTTTTTTTTTAATTCATAACCAGTCACAATTATTTGTTGCTTCGGTATTCATAAGCTTCAACTATAGCCAAGTTCGGAGACATATAAAACTTTCAGTTTTTAAAAATATTCTCATCCCAACATTTGAGTTGATGCAAATTTTAATGATTTTGTACTTTTTAATGATATTTCCATAGTTACACTGAGATAACTTCAACTCACTAATGCATAAGTTACAATGCTTCTCAAATAATATATAGGGGATGAGATGTCAGTAGACACCATCACGAGAAAAGGAAAAGGGCTTACCAAATCCCGTTGTTATTAAAACTCCAAAACGAGTAGGTAATGTAGCCACGATGGAGCATTCCGGGCGATATACGACTGGTGGTGCCTATCCCAAGTGACACTGAGAGCAATGGCCGCTGCATCTTCATTTCGTTCCGGAAGAACATGATCCAGACTCCATGAATCAATTCTTGTCAGAAGCCAAAGGATGTTGTGACGAATGTGGCTGAGGCTGAGCTGTTCATTTGGATTCATTAAAGCGTCATGTAAGCACTCCGAGGAAGTCTCCAGAATAATATTCGAGAAGTGTAAGTTGTACAAGCATTCCACTGCCCAGAAGAGAGCCCACAAGTCGGCCTCGGTCTTTGAGCGCATGTAGGAATAGGCACGGCGGCTATGCATGATTGTACGCCCTTTTTCATCACAGAGGATCCACGAAGCACCATTCGGCTGATTTGGTTTTATCCATGAGGATCCCACATTCCATTTTAGGGACCCATTAGGGGGTTTGTTCCAACGAACCTTTTGTATGTGACTACCATCCACTTCATCCATCGAACCAGTGAATGTATCATACCATGTGAATTCCTCTTCATATCCTCTCTTAGAAATAAATGAAGAATCTAGAACCATATTTTTAAAAACAAAAGAGTTCCTAACTTTCCATATTTCCCATAACAACCATTGGAAAACTTTTTTTGTAAGAGCTCTTAGCAATCTTAAGTAAATGGACAAAGTTTAAGAAAGTGGAATTCCTAGAGAAACCTCCTAAAGGTAATTGGACATTAGCTTGATCCCATATAGCACGTGCTTTAACACATGTGAAAAGAACATGACAAATAGTCTCAGCCTCATTACCACAAACAGGGCAAGTTGGATCTATCGGAATACCGCGAGTAGTCAAACGTTGCTTAACCGCCAACGCACCAGATAACGCCCGCCACATAAAATGTTTTATTTTTGGTGGAGCTTCAGTTTTCCACATGTCTCGCCATATTTTTTTTTCAGTAG
Source organism: Eruca vesicaria subsp. sativa (assembly GCA_932364175.1). Lineage (NCBI taxonomy): Eukaryota > Viridiplantae > Streptophyta > Magnoliopsida > Brassicales > Brassicaceae > Eruca > Eruca vesicaria. The sequence continues at coordinate 3,164 of CAKOAT010068044.1, read as the reverse complement.
GGGTGAGGGAATGACCTTGAGGGTGATCATAATCCACCAAATTATCTAACAACTTATATCCACTTCGAGTCGAATATGATCCATTTGGTGTGAAGCCCCATCTGATAGAATCTTCACATACCAGTGATGGTTTCAAAAGTAGTATCTTTTGAACATCCTGAGGCGAAAAAGTCTGTTGTAACAAATTAATATCCCATTGGTTACACCACGGCCTGAGCAAATCAGAAACCTTAAGCGCTAAATTTATAGAGCTATTTTCGCAGTACATTGGTGGCCGTGGGATAGTGTCAATAATCCAATTCTCAGCCCAAACATTAGTGTCATTCCCATTACCAATATGTCGATATAAACCCTTTTTGAGTAATTCTCTACCGTGCATGATTCTCCTCCATGCATAAGATGGACGAGTCCCCATTCCACACTCTAGAAAATTTCCATTTTAAAATATTTGCCTTTAAGGATTCGGGCAACCAAGGAATGGGGTTATTCCATATTCGCCAAGCTTGTTTCCCAAGAAAATCCTGATTAAAACGACCGATGTCCTGAAATCCAAGACCCCCCTGTTCTTTTGGTTTACACAACTTTTCCCAAGAAACCCATGGAATTTTTCTTTTTTTGTCCCCACTACTCCACCAAAACTCTATAATCACACTCGTAATTCGTTCACATAGACCTTTTGGTAACTTAAAGACAAACATCGCATATATCGGTAAAGCTAAGGACATTGATTTTATGAGCACTTCCTTGGCACTCATTGACAAAGTTTTAGAGTACCAGCCCTGTAGCCGTCCTTCTAATTTATCCTTGATAAATTTTAAGAGCGCTTTTTTTGAACCTTGAAAGCATTCAGGGAGACCAAGATATGAACCTTCACCACCTTCTTTTTCTATACCCAAAACCTCCTTGATCATCTGTTTGTTAACATTGTCTATTTTTTTCCCAAAATGATGGAAGATTTCAAAGGATTGATCATTTGCCCAGACGCATCCCCATAACATTTTAGACCTTTTAAAATTTCTTCACTATCACTCACCGAGGCTTCACACAACAACAGACTATCATCTGCAAACAGAAAATGGTAGACCGATGGGCTGCCCGTTGCTAATTTTATACCATGTAGTTTCCCTTATGATTTAGATCTATTTAAAACATGAACTAAAGCTTCGGCACATTAAATGAATAGAAAAGGGGATAAGGGATCACCCTGCCGTATTCCTCTTTCTGGTTAATAAACCCATGTGAGCGTCCATTAAGTAATACTGAGAAAGTGACAGTAGTAATGCAAGCCATTATCCAAACGACTCATTTCTGATGAAATCCCATTTTTTCTAATAAAACTTCTAGGAAGTTCCATTCTACCCGATCGTAGGCCTTTGACATGTCTGTCTTAATAGCCCTACATTCTTTACCAATTTTATCATTTTTACGGAGCGCATGTACCAGTTCATGTGCTATAATGACAGTGTCAGTTATTAACCTACCTCCCACAAAAGCCCCTTGAGTTTCTGATATTATATGTGGCAAAACCGTCTACATACGCTCACATAGAATACGAGAAATGATTTTATATTGAAGACTGCAAAGACTTATTGAACGCATATCCTTCATTTCTGTAGGATTCACAGTTTTAGGCAACATAGATAATTGTGTATAGTTCCACCCAGGAGGAATGATGGCTGTTCTAAAAAAAATTTGAACATCCTGAATAATTTTCTGTCCCACAACGTGCCAGTATTTCTGGTAGAACAAACCCGTGCCCTCTGCACAATCTCCGGCTCAAAGGCAAACTCTATACATAGAGGCCGATGATCAGAGGGCCACATGCTCATATAGTCGGTAGATGATTGGGGAAAAAGACGAAACCATTCCGCATTGCCAAAGGTCCTATCTAGGCGACATTGTACCCAATCATGGTCTCGCCTACCTACCCACGAAAGAGTATTTCCTTTGGTTCTCATTTCTCTGATTTTACATGCTTCAGCCATATTCCGAAAATCAAAAAATGTGGTTTCATCTCTAATAGGCCCTCCCAATTTTTCGTCATTATTCATTAAATCTTTAAAATCACCCACCAAGACCCATGCTTCATCCCTAAAAATACCAATATTCGTTAATTTATCCCAGACAAATTGTCTTCTTCCTCTTACTGGATCACCATATACACATGAGAGGAAAAATACAAGGGACCCCACTGTGATTTTTAGATCAATAATTCGATTATCACTATACAAGATTTCCACTGCGTAACACCCTTTCCAAGTTAGCGATAAACCACCACTACGTCCAACGGGTTCGACCGTGTGTAAATAATCATAGCCAAGACTTGTTTTTAAAGCATCCATGTAAGAAAATTTCTGTTTTATCTCCATGAGAAATAAAAAGTCTGGAAAATACTGACGTCGAAAATCCCGAATACGTTGAATTGTATCTGAATTACCAGCACCCCTACAGTTCCAACTCAAAATAATCATAATTTATAATTTATCTTAAATAATCTGTAACACCCATAGTTATAGGGTGTAGTAAAACCCAAACCATTTAATCATTGTTCACCATCAAAGGTGAACTAGACTCCCAAAGAAATTGTCTGTAAATGCCAAAAATAAGAAATTGTCTGTATACCAGCTTAACCTTCCGCAAGTTCTTATTTATGTATTGAAAAGAAATAATAAAATATTTTCCATGATCATACCAATGAGAAAGCATTGTGATTAGATAAAGAGTATCAGGCTCACGAGCAGCAGCAACCCAACCAATATGAGTTCTTTCCTAACCTTGTGCCTCAACCACGCAAAATTCAAACCTCTCCAGACCCAACCAAGGAGCATTATAACCAGAACCTTCGTGACCAAACCATATCCAAAACATCTCAAACCATTGATAAAAAGATAAAGTAACACCATATGACCAAACATGTTGGGGTCAAAATCGGTACGACGGAATCAATAGCCAAAATTCCCCGCAGACGCGTAAACGCAACAGTTTTATGAATCTCGAGAATCATTTTATAAAACTCAAGAGATCGTTTTATAAAACTCCTGGATCGTTTTATAAGAACTCGAAGATCGTTTTATAAAACTCAAGAGATCGTTTTATAAAAACTCGAAGATCGTTTTATAAAACTCGAGAGATCGCTTTATAAAACTCGAGAATCGCTTTATAAA
>CAKOAT010067933.1:57840-104648 GCA_932364175.1 Eruca vesicaria subsp. sativa | reverse complement strand
TAAATTAATATTTCCAAAAAATATGAATATGTTTAGAAACATAATTATTATATTTACAAATACAAATAACTAAATAGCTAATAAGATAACATAATTATAAGAAAACATAAATACTAAATTAAAGATTATATTTTAAATAAGAAAATTATATTACTCAATTAATATTTTGGTTTTAAGTTATTTTAATTAAACTAAATTACTAAAACAGACTCGCGCGTAGCGCGAGTATAAAATCTAGTTAGTAAAATAATTCAACTGATTACTTTTGCATTAGATTCAGGAAATTATTTGTACAATTAGGAAAATATAATAATTCTTAGAGTTAGGCTTAGTTATTAGTTCAGTGGCATAGATATGTAACTAAATCGTAAATCTTAGGATTATTTCTTATGTGTACTTTTTCTTTAATATATTCCTTTAATAAGATTTAGTGGTTCCTACATGTTAGTAAAATAATTAAACTGATTACTTTTGCATTATATTTATAAAATTTATTGGGATCTTTGCAAATTTAACTCAAAACTCAAAGTCAAACACAAAACTAATTTTTCCTTTTTTTGACTTTTATTTTTTCCTATTCACCCCACCTGTTCATATTATTTACGAAAATTCCACTAATTTTTTTCTTTTCGAAAATTAATTTCTTACTCTCTCAACCTCATTATCTTCAAGTATTTACAAGATTGTTATTTCCATCAATACCCTAACTACCATAAACAACCAATTTGAAGCTCTTAATGCACATGAAATCGATTTACACTCTCTTTTTCTTAATTGTTATGAACTAAAAACAACATCTCTTTCACTTTGTCTCCATATTCATCCAATAAAACTCAAGCTTTTGATTCAAAAAAAATTATGGTTGATAGAATCATTCAAGGTTACTATTCTTCGTGGGTTACTTTCGTTTGAGGTTCTAGGTGGGTTGGAGAAGACTTTGTGTGCTAAGGAAGTCATCTCACTAGTTTAAGGTATGAAATTGAATTTTTTTAACAGATATGTTCGCGTAGAAGACTTACCCGTAAGTTGTCTGGCTGTAGAAGACTTATGAGTAAGTCTTATGTTCAAACACACGACTTAATTCTAATTCGTCTAGCTTTGATTGTTAAAAAAATCTAGAGAATATCATAGACGACATACCAATAAGTCGTCTATGATGGTTAGTTTTGCATTTGACCGACTTGTGTCAGATATTTGATTTTTCCTGGACGATTTACCATTAAACACTCTCTGAGAAAACAAAAATTTCAATATTTTATTAAATCAAGATGACTAATCTTTAAGTCGTATCAGGTTAGTTTTGTAATTGGAAAATAAAACTTAAATATTTACTTCTCCCACATGACTTACACGGAAGTCGACCAGTCGGACGACTTACTTGAAAGTCTTCCAGGATAAGCAAACTCGTCCAGATTTTTTTCCGAGACTCTGGTCAAACCTTGCTTATCTCGGACCACTTTCTTGTAAGTCGTCAAACTGGACAACTTTCAAGTAAGTCGTCTGGGAAAAGTAAAATATTTAAGTTTTTTTTTCGAATTGCAAACTAACCTGGGACGACTTATAGATAAGACGTCTAGTTTTATTTAAATATGAAATTTTTTTTTCCAAGAGACGACTTAATGGTAAATCGTACAGGAAAAGTCAAATATCTGGCACAAGTCGGTCAAATGCAAAACTAACCTGATTATCCTAGATGACTTAATGGTACGTCTAGAGTTTTTTTTTTAACAAACAAAGCTGGACGACTTACAAATAAGTCGTCCCATAGAAAAGTCAATTGCAAAAATGACTTGTTTGGACGACTTAGTGGTAAGTCGTCTAAGTTTTCTAGATGACTTACTGCTATGTCATCGGCGTCAGTGTTTAGTAAACTTTCATTTTCTCTATGTTTACTAATGTGTTTTATTTTGAATTTTTGCAGATGATGTGTCAGTTACATGCAGTGTATGGAGAATGATTGTTCAAAGATGGTTGTTGGGATTTTATGGTTGATAATTTTAAAGGAGCGAGAATGTTTCTTTTTGAGTGAAAGTTTGACACATGCTGAACTTGTTTCAATGGCTTAAGAAGATTTTAACCTGGACATGAGCACATAATCTATGGAGATAACCTACTCAATACCAGCAGAAAGGATTCAAAAGATGGATCCAGATATCCCTCCTATTCATGTTACAAGTGATAGACAAGTTCAAAACTTGCTCGAGATAACCAAAACGCATGGAGTACGGCTTTGTGTATCAAGCCGTAGCAAGGTGGAAATGCTTTCATAGGAAATGGAAGAAGCTGATGAATGTTTTGAAAATGATGATGATGATTTGGTTAAAGATGAAAATCATGATGGGGAGGAGGATGATGGGGAGAAGAATGATGGGGAGGATGATGATGATATCTCTATTGTTGCCGAAGCGGACGAGAATGGTGAGGATTACAGTGTTTATGGAAAGGTGAAAGATGAGGATGAGGAAGAAGATGATGATATGTGTTTTGAAGACTTCAAAAAAACCTAAGCTATTGAAGGAGAAAGAGCGAACTGTAACAGTATCTATGTCAACTAGAGTTTTGTTGGCAAGTATGCACTGCTTTCAGAGTTGCGGTTGACAGCAGTGAGACGTAAGTTCTCTTTCATAATATATAAGTCAACGAAAACTCTCCTTGTGGCAACATGTCGGGTTTGTGGTTGTGGATGGAAGATCAGAGCAAGTGTGAAACATGGGACAAACACATTTTAGGTAACAAAGTATGTGGAAACACATACATGCTCAGCGGGAGACCGAATCGCTCAGCAGAGACATTGTACTCCGAAGTATGTTGGTAGGCTTTTCATTGATCGTATTGGAATCATTGATGTGTTGACTCCGCAGCATATCACTGATGCAATAAAGAACATGTTTGGCATGACGTTTGATTACACCACTTCATATAGAGCAGTTTTATATGCACAAACATTGGTCAGAGGATCAGCAGAAGATGGATTTTCGCATCTGCCATCATATCTCGAGCAAATCTCGATTGTTTTATTCGGTTTTTCGATGATTTCCAAGATGAGGACTGTTAAGTTTACGGAATTCTTTTATTCGGAAAGTCCTTAGATTTCTTCTCGAAGCTTTTTCGTATTTTTAAAATCTATTCTTAACTTTGCGGAAAGTTTTGGTCGTTGATTATGTCGTAACCGATTTTGACCCCAACAGTTAGCCCCCCAGCCCGTAAGAATCGTAGAGTTCTTGTGAACGATTTGAACTTGTTTGGTAAGTTTTGTAGAATTAGGTAAAACTCTAACGACCATAAGTCCGAAGGTGAATAGTAGAATCTTACTTATAAATATGTGGAGTAAGTTTTCAAATTCTTTACTCACTTCTTTCCACATAATATTTCCTAAGTTAGAGATAATTTACCTCTCTTTCTTTCTCTCTTTGAATCATTCCATACTTGTTTGTTAAGCATGTCTTCTAAACGAAGAATTTTAGAAAGCGCCCATCCGTCAATTTTTGATCCAAGCGATCTTGATTGTTCTGGTGGTAACATACTTCCTGCACTGGTATTCTTAAGATTTACAGCAGATAAAGAGGAGATCAAGAGATATAATGAAGCCGTGCGTGCTCCCGAAGTCCCCAAGGCTAACTTCTGGGTTCCTTCGAGGCCTAGATCAATGAAGAAACAAGAAGGTCTGAGCCAGAGTACCGTTCGTTCTCTCAACGTTATGCGGAGCTCTCGCATGATCCCAGATTCGGTGCATTTTCGCCTTCTCGAATGTGGTCAAGATGCCAATCATCCGCCTCCGGGTTTCTTTACGTGCTACGAGGCCTTTTTGCTCAGTTGCCAACTGTGGTTTCTCATCCCTCGGGTCATAGTTGAACTCTTGGATCGGCTCGGGCTGTCGATCACCCAACTTTTTGTCTTCGGATTACAAGATCTTGTCAGGATTTTTGTACTAGGCTAGAAGCGTGGTATGGCCGTTAGTGCAGATTATCTCGAAGCTATGATGTCGTTCAAATGCGCGAACGATGGTTATTATTATATATCTCTGCGGACGAAGATGTCGATCATCGAGAAATTTTCCTCGAATGGTCACGATTGGGAGGAGTTATTCTTCTACGTTCGAATTGATAGTGCCTCGGTAGAGGAGATCTGCATCCCTATGTTCAGAAGTGAATGGGGAAAAAGGGTATTTAGTTTTACGTTTTTTAGGTACACTTTTTCCGAACTCTAATTTCGTGTTTGGTTTGTGTTTTCAGCGACCGGTCTTGTTACTCCGAAACCCGAAGATCTCGAACGTGTCAAGAGCCTTCTCCTTGGTGGTCCGTTTTATTAGGGACACTTTTCTCTGAAGAGAGTCTGTCGCGCCGTTGCCTTCCACCTTTCTCGTTTTCAGCAGAGAGAACCCGTTGAAGTTATGTCGGAGCCAGGAATATATAATGTTCCGAGGGAGAGGTCAAGATCTCCGCAGGATAAAGGTGCTCCGGTCCAAATGAGACAGTGGTTTGATGGATTTCAAGAAATTCAAACCAGCAACGACGCAGAAATCGATATCCTGGATTACATCGATTTCTTGGTTCCTCCGTCAGATGTTGGACCAGCCGAGACACCGTTTGCGAAAGCATCGACGCTCGTTAACGAGGTTTGTTACCCTTTGTCTAGAGCTGAGGCGGCGGAAAAAGAGGCTGCTCGTCTCAAAGCGGAGATCGACACTAACTCCTTTCGCGCTTAAGAGTGGGCTGAAATGGAGGCTTCCCGCATGAGGGAGGAGCACGAGGCCAATTCTCGGCGTGTTACGGAGCTTTCCGAGAAACAAGTTCGTCGTGCTCGCAGAGAGGGAAAGAGAGCAGTCGCTGAGGAGATGAAAGTTCGCCGTGAAAAATTTGCGACCCAATACTTTGGAATTAAGGACGCGCAAAGGAGCAACAACAACTATCGCGAGTGTAGAGGTGTGGTTGGCGGGTTACACCTTACCCAACTTGCGGACTACTCGTACGAGAGGGAGTATGCCAAGAAAAAGGTGCGCTTGGATAGTAAGGAGAAGAAGCAATCTGAGCTCCTTGACTTCGAGGCACGAATGTGGACGCAGTGGAATCCCATTGTGGTGTCTCCGGACTTGGTTGGGGTTGGCGCAGAAATCCCGGACGAATGTGGCGAGGTTGATCATCCGGGGTCTGATGCGAACGCTGGCTAATACTTGGTGTCTGGGTTTTTTGATTTTGATGATTGATGTTTTCATAGTTTATTTTAGTGTAATCGTTTGTAGTATTTTTATCGGGACTTGCCGTTGGTGGCTTTGAATCCCTGCCGCTAGGCAGCGTGTATTGGACGATGTTTATATCAGTGAAATTTCTAAGTATGAAATCTAGAGCTCGGCATCAGAAGTCTCTCGGTTTATGAACATCGAGTACTGCTTCAGAAACTCTGAGGCAAGCTGGTGGAAACTCTCGAGTGAATTCCGCTTAAGTCGAGCGAACCATTAGAGCGCTACCCCTTCTAGGTTTTCGAGGAAGAGACGGAAGTAACACGTGTTCTTCTCGCTTTTCTTAAGCTTGGATCGATCCATAGTGATCTGGAAGGCCTGCAGGTGCGCTTTGGGATCGGTCGTCCCATCGTAAGTTGGCACTTTTAGCTTTCCGGGATCTGGCAGCTTAATCTCGGTGATGCGAGCCGTAAAAGGCATTTTCCGAGATTCTTACAGCAATCGATCTATTTCAGGCGCAGCGCTAGTGGCATGGTGAACTTGAGACTTCACTACTTTTACCGCTGCGTCCGTTTTAGTGATATATTCGCGGCGATCCCAAATCTCAGTTGGGATGCCAGAAGTTTTTCGACCAAGTCGGCATTTGCTGCGAGTAATCTGAGATCGTTCCTCGGCCGTTTTTGCGTGTTCCATGCAATAGAGATCCTCTTCGTCCTTGGTGGAAGAGTGTTCAAGAGAGGATTCGGGCTGAGGACTGTGATCTTTCCTCCTTCTTGGATGAACATCAGCGTCTTCCTCCGACGGGTCGGATTAGTCGCTTGTTTCTAGAATAACCCTTTCGACACCGTCGTCCTCGACCTCCTGTTCGCGAGAAGGAGATTTTTCCGAGTCCTTTTGTGTCGCGTCAGGGTTATCTTTTTCAGAGGTTTGCTCCGGTTGATTACCCTGCTCGGTTCTGGGACGATCCATAGGAGTCGCAAAATTGGGTTTTCTTCTGCGAAATTCTTGTGGTTCCGCAGGGGCGGATGGCTTTGGTCTTTGCGGTTTGGGTTTCGACCTATTTCGCGAGAGATCCAATTAGCTTGTCTTGCTCGGCCGTCCTCTTCTGGTATGCGGAGAGTACCTCCTGCAGCGATGTAGTGTTAGCTGCAGCGTTAACTGTGGTCGCGTCTGGAGTTAGAGTTTCAACATTTTCGTTTTCACGAGTTGGTTGTTCTTCTGTCATCGTAGTTGATTGAGCGTAATGCGGTTTGAGAGTTAGATAGATCCGTAACCCCCCCTTTCTTCTAACGCCAAATTATGGGAACCAAAATTCACACCATCGATTTCCGTGAATAAAGAAACTTAGGGAAAACCTTGATTTCCAAGAGGTCCCAGATATCTGTTTAACCACACGCAAGCAATCAGAATACGAGAAAGATAGTAAAATAATATGAGAATCGAAAAGAGAGCAAAGAGGTTTCTTATTGCGATTTTGCGTAAGAATGGTACAACGAGGTAAAAGCCTTGGCCACAAGAGCTGACGGCGAGTTTCCTAGTTCTAGCAACCTAAGACTAAAACCCTAGTTGAGACGCAACTCGATAACAAAAACGGAAAAATGCCTAAATGCTCTAAGTTCTAAGTTTTTCTGTTAGATGAGAGCTCTGAAAATTGTCCTATGTTCTTGTCATCGACCTTCTGCTTATATACTCCTTCTCTATGCGGTTGGTCTTTCATTTTCCGCCGTGATTTGTGTTTGTCGAAAATCTTCCATTTTTCTCAATCTTTCCATTTTTCTTCGGAAAACTTCTATTTTATTTTCAAACTTGACATTTTCCCACTCTTGGGAATAATGGGTAAGCTGTCATCATATCTTTGGGCTGGATCGTGTCTAAAGTCTTGAGTGGGCTTTTATCGTGTTTTAGGACTTTCCGAGCCGTTTTGCAATATAGCCATTTTACGACTTTAGATGAGATCGTTTCCTGATACGATGCCGTTTTTATAAAACATCTCGAGTTAATGGTATATTTTAGCAATGTTCGGTGTTTTGTTTAACTGTTGCCGTTTTATATGATTTACTCGAGTTTTTCCGAGAAAACAAGTCTTTAGCGGTTTTTTTATAAAATATCTTGTCTTAATCGTACAGTTTGGCAATGTTCGGTGTTTCGTTTAACCGTTGCCGTTTTATACAATTTACTCGAGATTTTACGAGAAAATAAGTCTTTTACGGTTTTTATCATAGAACTCCAACTGTAAGACGGATCGAGACGAAACGAGAGATTTTACGATCACGGTTCAGAGTACGATCGAGTCGAGGGGCATGGATGGTTTAGTTCAGCTCGCCAACAGGCAAGCTGAACAAGCACGGCCAGCTCGCCAGATCATGGATGGTTTAGTTCAGCTCGCCAACAGACAAGCTGGACGCGATGGTTTAGCTCGCCAACAATCGATCTGGTCAGGCATGGCCAGCTCATTTGTTGGCGAGCTTAACTGGACGGTTCAGCTCGCCAACAGGCGAGATGGTCAGGGATGGCCAGCTCGCTTGTTGGCGAGGTGGACTGGCCGGTTCAGCTCGCCAACAGGGATCTGGTCAAGCATGGCCAGCTCGCCTGTTGGCGAACTGGACTGGTTTGTTCAGCTCGCCAACAAGCCAGCTGGTCAAGCACGGGCCAGCTCGCTTGGAATTACCTAATATGATTAATATATATATATATATATATATAAAATGATAATTAATCATTTGAACAAAAAAGATTTGATAAAAAAATATGTACCCTCTATTCATTTTGTTAAATTTATATTACATAAACAAATTAAACAATCACATGAAATATATAATACAACAATTTAAACTTTTTTCCTATATGTTATATTCTGAATTTTTATAAAATGACTATAAATTAATAAAACCTTTAAAATTCAACATAGATTTTTTGTAATTTTTTTTGTTAAAAAAATATAAAAAATTATACAATCAAGGAGTAAGAAGTATCATTTAACAGATACTCAGAATATATATATATATATAATTAATTTTCTAATGACGTTTAAATTAATGTATATACCATCTACAAATATATAAATTTTTAATTTTGAAAATTGTATTGAACCAGTATAGAGAACTTAATACTTCAGTTTCAAACTTTGAATTGAATTTTTTTTAATGATTATGAATTACTATAAATACTAAACGTCTCATATTAAAGATTATGTTATCAAGGGTTTTAAAAAAAATTATAAATAGTTTAAAAATTTTGTTATAAAATATACAAATGATCATAAAGCTATATAAGTATGAATTCATTTATAGATATATTAATTAAAAGTATAACATATATCTATATTAATATCATTTATTTTCTAAATTTACATATAAAGTGATTGTAAATAAACAAGTGTGATTTTTTATTTATTTATGTTAGCACATTAATTTAATTATGTACATAATATTTATTAGTTTTGAATTATTCAATATATTTTTTTTTGGTCTAAATATTTATTTAATTTTCTAATATGTAAAAGAACATAATATATTTAATGATAGATAAAATGTTTTGTATATACATTCTCATCCTACACAAGGCGCTAATCTTAAACTAGTCTTCCTTGAAAATATAGACGATGTTCTACCCCGATGTTCTTCCCCCATATTATACATTAAATTGATGGTAACGTGTTTAGCGTTATAAGGCAGCATTTGTGTCTTCCACTTCTTGGTTATTGGACAATTTTTATTTAGCTTCTCTTACTTTTGTTCTTCTGAACTATTTTATAGCTTCTTTAGCCTCGTTTTTGAGGTCATTTCTTATATCTGACCCTTACAGATATTATTATGTTGTAGTCGTCCCTTGAATCGTTTGTTTGTTTCTTTAGTGAATCGGTCACTGTTTTGTTGTTATCATCAAGTTTTTAATACTTCTCCACCTGCTCCTTTGGAACGTGCTCTCTTGTTTTACTAGTATTTCCGAAGATCCTTGAATTAACAAAATCTTTTTCCAGAAATCAATCATTTTGTGCAAAGGAATAAAGCACATTTGGTCTTACTTGGTGAATCGTTTCCACTTGCTATGAATTGACAATGCGGGTTGTTTATTGTTGTTCTCCTCACACCTTTTGTTTAAGAACTACACCACACAATTGATTTATAATAGCGACTAAGTGAGTTTGTCAAATGTGACATGCCATGCCCTGTCCTTGTTTTACCAAATAGTGTACTTGCTGTCTTCGCCATCATCACCCCGTAGGACTGTGATATCAGGTCAGACGAGAATGGTAAATTGACAATGATTAAAATAAAATTGTGTGGACATAAAAATTGTGTTTCGTGTCGACCAAAATGTTGATTGTGAGTTGCAAAGGTTCTTAGGAAAGCGATTATTTTCGCCTTATGTAATGGCTGATCAAAGAATCAGATAACTTCTTTACTATAGAATTTTGGATGGTGGTTCTTGGATCTATTTAAATCCTGGTGTAGCAGTTGGTATTACCATGTCATCCCTAGCTACTATTTAAGTTACTATGATACCCAAACTCATTCTCCCTCACTCTCAACATTCATATATACTCTTTACTCTCTACAAAAACTTCAGAAATGGCAGCAAATGATGTCCCTTGCTGTGAACCTATGTTCTGGTTTTACCTTACAGCATGTTTTGGTCTAGTTGCTTTCGCAGGTTTAATGTCAGGACTGACCCTTGGTCTCATGTCCCTTAGTCTCGTCGAACTTGAGGTCATAGTCAAGGCTGGTGAAGCCACGGACCGAAAAAACGCAGGTCAGTGTCATGAACCCTTTGACCCTACTCATACTTCTTTATTTCATAGTTCAAAACCTCAAACTAACATCATTAAACAAAACTGCAAACGAAATGGCCAGAAAAGATCCTGCCACTCGTTAAGAACCAGCATCTTCTGCTGTGTACACTCCTCATAGGCAATGCTTTGGCGATGGAGGTATCATGCTTATGCACATATCCTTAGTACAACTTTACTTTATTTTTTTCAAACTTTTTATTTAGTATATACTGACTGTTTCTATTGCTAAAATCTAAAAGGCTCTACCAGTCTTTGTGGATTCCCTGCTTCCAGCTTGGGGCTCTGTTCTGATATCTGTGACTCTCATACTTGCTTTTGGCGAGGTTGGTGGAATTTGAACTAGTGTTCTGTGCTGATCTGATTCTTTTAACGTTGCCCAAAACTCTTATAAACCATAAACATTTACTATAATTTTAATAAACTTTTAAAATAATATGAGAGTTATGTCTATGTATATTTACCTTTAAACATTTGGGGGACTATGCCAATGTTTGGATTGAGACAGAACTGGCCATGACTGTTCTTTTTTTCATTGTTGTAGATTATACCTCAAGCTGTATGCTCTCGATACGGGTTGAGCATCGGAGCAAAGCTATCGATTTTGGTTAGATTTATTGTCATAGTCTTCTTTCCGTTAGCTTATCCAATCAGCAAGGTAACTCAATCAGCTTAAATCAACGGAAATTTATTAGAATGAAGTAGAAATTGCTTTAAGTCAAAACAATGCTTCAAACTTTTCTTCCTTCCTTCAATGCATGCTTTTAGCTACTCGATTTATTGCTTGGAAGAAGACATTCTACACTTTTCAGACGAGCAGAGCTCAAGTCATTTGTGTTTATGCATGGAAACGAGGTTTGTTACATAAACTTGAGATGTGTTTTTAATTGTTTTGTCAATACGTAAGCTAAACAAACCTATGTCATTCGGTGTCCTTTTCTATGATAACTAGGCAGGAAAAGGCGGGGAACTAACTCACGATGAAACAACAATCATATCAGGAGCTCTGGACATGTCCCACAAGAGTGCCAAAGACGCAATGACACCAGTCTCCAAGATATTTTCACTTGATATAAACTCTAGGCTCGACGAGTATGTTCTTCATTGTGCTTTTCCGACAATATATATTTAGTTAGTTCGTTACTCTTATCTTCCTCTTTGGTGTTCACAGAAAGACAATGGGATTAATAGCAAGTGAAGGCCATAGCCGTATCCCTATTTACTCGGTGGATCCTACTGTTATCATCGGATATATTCTGGTGAGTTAGCAACAAAATCTATTACACGGTAAATAATCTTAAGAAACACTTTGTCCCCTGACTTCAGTTCTGAATAGGTCAAGAACTTGATCAAAGTCCGGCTTGAAGACGAGACACCGATCAGAGATCTCCCCATCAGAAGAATGCCTAGGTATATATATACATTCTCCGAATAAATTAACTAAACTGCTTTCTGAGCTTATTGTTTATCTTCCAAAATTCTGCAAGCAGGGTCAATTTGAATCTACCTCTCTACGACATCCTCAACATCTTCCAAACAGGTCGAAGCCACATGGCTGCCGTCGTTGGGACCAAGAACTGTACCAATACCAACACTCCCGTCCATGACAAAAGCATCAATGGTTAATAGACTTGGATATATGAAAGAGCTTTGACCAAAAAAAAAAAGGATATATGAAAGATCATGAAAAGCAAAAATAATATAAAGTATTGAAATGAGAATTATTTTCTTATTTCAGGAACGGTTGATAAAGACGCCAACGTTATTCTGAACATTCCTGTGATTAAATCAAGTGAAGTTAATCATCAGAGTCCAATCCGATACATTGATAGCATTTCTGATGAAGGTGAAGAAGTCATCGGCATAATAACTTTGGAAGATGTCATGGAGGAACTCATACAGGTAATCATTATAATAAATAGATTACTAACGTTATATTTGGGATGGATATTTTAATTAACCATATAGGAATCTTGTAGGAAGAAATATTTGATGAGACAGATCGGTACGTTGAAATTCATAAGAAGATAACAATAAACATGCCAACATCTAGGAACTCGAGGCCACATTCGCCGGACACTACCACGTCGCCATCGGAGATAGCATCTCCTATCTCGCCGTATCGCTCAAGTCCACTGTCGCCGAACATCATGATCTCTACGCTGCTCCGGTCACCGATAAATTCACCTTATCGTCAGTCTCCGTTTCTCAGGCCAACACTCTATGCTTCTCCACCGTCACAGCCTCCTTCGGTGCTCTCTCCGGACAGCACGGATCGTTATTACTATTTATCTCCTAGTAGGGTACGTAACTTGACTATCAAGAAATTGTGTTGCAATGCCTGTCTTACGTCATAAGTTAAGTTTCTACCTTGCTCTTTGTTTGTGTTGTGACCTTGCAGGTGGGGAAATCGTACGTGAAGCTACCAAGATCAAATGGTTCGTAAAATAGAACAGTAGATCTGATTACAAATTGTATTTAAGTGAAGCAAAATATATTAATAACAAGAATCGAAAGACTTTGTTGTCTATCATTTTTCAAGATTTCAATTGACTCTTATTCTATGAAAGTGAATTGAAGTGAAGAAAGTATGAAGAAAAATATGAATTGTTTAATTTCAAAACTTTCATTTCATGTTCTTAAAACAAGACTTTGAAAAATATAACAGTATTCCAATTATATTTCTTTAAGAAAAAACAATGGACAATTCTCTAAAATAACCATGTTTTAAGTTTTTATCACAAAAATAGACCTCAAAATTTAAAATGACTAAAATAGCACTTTTTATTTTGAAAATTTTAAATTTTTTTACTTTTTTTAAATTCGAAACCCTATCTCAAAAACCCTACTCTTCAACTCTAAACAAAAAAATCTAAGATTAGTTAATCCAAGGGATATAAATGTATATTTTATAAAACATTTAAGTGCTATTTTGGTCATTTTAATTGTTAAGGTCTATAATTGTGAGAAAAAACTTTTTTGAGTCTATTCTAGTCATTTTCTCAAAAATAATTGGCTTTATATTATTTTGTTGGAAATAAGGATAAGTAGTAGGAAATGTGTGGCTAGGAAAGTAATATCTCAAAGATAAAAAAAAAAGATGCATGCCACCTTATCTACATAAGCTAAATAATCAAATGCACAAATGAATAGAGGGCAATTCTCTAAAATAACCATCTTTTAAGTTTTTATCACAAAATAGACCTCAAAAATTAAAACGACCAAAATAACATTTTTTATTTTGAAAATTTTAAGTTTTCTTAATTTTTTTAAATTCGAAACCCTACCCCAAAAACCCTACTCCTCAACTCTAAACAAAAAAATATAGAATTAGTTAACCCAAAAGGTATAAATGTATATTTAATAAAACATTTAAGTGCTATTTTGATCATTTTAATTGTTAAGATCTATATTTGTGATAAAAAAAAATTTAGGTCTATTCTAGTCATTTTCTCATGAATGTACTTAAGAGAAAAAACATCTCATGAATGTACTTAAGAGAAAAAACATAAGAAGAAGAAAGATGAAGACAGGTCTTTTGTGCTCACACCACACACCACCACTATCATTTCTCTCAAGAACAATTCTCAAAACCAAACCCCAATATCCAAAAACCCTAATCGCTAATAACAACAAATTCAGATATGAATCCAGGCTCCATGGGAGCCCAAAAGGGTTTCAACCTTCTAGAAACCCTGAAAAACTGGAAAGTCAGACCCGGACCCGGAAGACGACCCACCGATACCTCAAGAAGTGTTCGAGAGGATGATGGGGAGGATTGTGGTATTTTTGGGGACACCACTGGATTTGGGAGTGGCCATCTTGAAAATACTTGACGTGTTGAAGGACAGAAACGTGTGGGACGTGTCTTTGTGGGTCATGTTCTTGACCACATTCGTGACCTTTGGTGCGTCGGCTCTTGGCATTGCGTACGGGAGCTTGTCAACAAACCTTGACCCGACCAAGACTAACTCTCTTTTCGGACTCAAAGAGGCAAAGGAGAATTGGGTAGAGATGTGGAAAGATGAGTAGTAATGTTTGTGTGTTTGGCCCTTGGGACTTGTGGGTACATAAATTAAATCTATAGTTCTCTATTTTGGTACTTAGTTTCGGTATGAATTTTTTAGTTGTTGTATGTTGTAACCAAGAGTGATATACATACGTTTTTTTTTGGTATGAAGAGAAACAAGGACTCTTTTAATGAAGTTCAGATATCAAATCTTAAATCTCAGAATCTTCCTCCAAGATTATGGATTTCATATCCAAACGGTGAGAAATTGAACTAGGTTGGTAAATGATTTTGGTCGGGGTAACTGAATCTCATGTTTTTATAGGTTTTTAATATCTCATCTTAGTTCATATTCATCATTTAGATTACATATTAGGTGTATAAATTGCATTAGAGTGTCCATTTGCATATAACAGGGTTTAAATTGCACAATTGGAAGTTTATGGCAAAAATCAAGGGTCAAGCTGCACGTTTCAAGACTTTGGGGGCCATAATGAAATAAATCAAGGGACCATTCGGCAATTATGGGAAGGGCCAGATCGCAGAATTGGAATAACCGGGGTTGATCGAGAGGATGTTTCCAAACTTTTAATAGTTATTAGGTTAACTCGTAATTATCTAAAATTCTGAGGACCAGATTTGAAAATAAGAAGAAGTCGCCATTGTTGTGCTCGATATGTTTCCCGCCGGATCTGTTGATGACGACGGCGTGAAACTCGACGACGATGCCACCGGAAGTCACAGTGACGGAGGAGAGCTGAGAGCACACGGCGGAGATGGAGACCTGATGCCGAGGATTAGACGCGGAGGTAGAGAACTCGAGAGTCGTGATGACGCTTGGAGCTCTCGACTTGGAGGAGCTCAGCCACGAGGAAGCTTGGTCTACGTGACAGAGAAGGAGGAGCGATGGGTTTGTGGTGGTCGGAAGCACGAGCCGGTGACGATGGTGAGTGAAGCTTGAGGCGCCACTAGCTCTGCATCTCCACTTCCCTGTTTGACATCGAGATGACGCAGCGGGTCCACGTTACCGCTGGGAACAACGCGAGCTTGGCAGCGGCTTAGCGGAGCGGCTTAAACAGACCGCTCTGAAAGTAGACAAGAACCAATTTCAAAACGTTGACCGGTTTGACCTGGTTTAATTCAATTGAACCAGTACGAATTTGTACCTCCTATATATAGTTTTAGACCCCGAAAAACCCAAAAGTATCTCATTTTCTCTCTAGAACTTTGTATTTCATTGTAAAAGCTTGAATCTTTATATCATTTTAAGGAAGTACTTCATATTATATCTTGTTTCTCATTCTCATTAACATGATTAACCTTGAATCTCATATGGGTTTAAGGTTTATCATGGAGATTTCTGAGTAGACAATTATTGAATCCATGGGTTAGGTAGATTTAAGATAATTAGAGAAGGGTTAAGGTGTTTATTGTTAGATCTACTTGTTTCTATGCTTACTAAGTGTTTTTAATGCTAGATTAAACTTGATCACTCTCATCTAGACCTTAAGCTATTTTATGCCCGGAAGGTGTTTATTAAAATGCTTGAATGAACTTAGTATTGCTCTAAACCTACTTAACCAAAGAGATTTGATGTTAAGAAAGTTTAGATGGTTAGTAGACAAAATCGTAATGTTTGTTTGATTGATCTAGGCCAAAGAGATTTGATGCCTAAAGCTTAAAAGAAAAAGGGCATCCATCTTGAGAAAGAGTTTGTCTATTGAAGTGTCTAGACCTATAGAGACTTGTGATTGCTTGAAGCTTGCACCTTCACTTGGAAACTAATTGCTTAGATCAATTACCTTAATCCCATGGATTCTACCTTATCATTTGATTAAAAGTAGTTCTTGTGATTGTTTCTAGATTGGATTTGAGATCACCTTGTNCATCTTGAGAAAGAGTTTGTCTATTGAAGTGTCTAGACCTATAGAGACTTGTGATTGCTTGAAGCTTGCACCTTCACTTGGAAACTAATTGCTTAGATCAATTACCTTAATCCCATGGATTCTACCTTATCATTTGATTAAAAGTAGTTCTTGTGATTGTTTCTAGATTGGATTTGAGATCACCTTGTTTATATTTCTAGGAACTTTAGCATGTTACAAATCGAACTCTCTATTTGCTTAGATTAGGAAAGTTTGTGTACTCTTAGTGCTTAGATCACTAGTTCCATGTGGTTCGACAATCTAAAATACTACAATCGATTTGCTCTAAGGCTTAAAAACCCTTATCAAATTTGGCGCCGTTGCCGGGGAACTAGATAAATCTTTCATTAGGATTTCATTCTTTCTTGAGGCTAAACTTTATTTTCTTATCCTTTGTTTTGCTTTGTTTAGTTACTAACCTTTTCTTCTAGCTTTTGTTATTTGTAGAGATGGCTTCAAGCTACTTTGAGAAGCCACAAGAAGAGGAAAACACATTTGAAGATCACATTGAAGATCAGCCATATGTGAAGCCACCATCCTTTGATATACACATACTCACACCAGACCAAAGAGTGGAGCTACAAAGGCTTAAGAGAATGAGACAGTATTGGGGCAAGCCAATGAGATATCTAGCACAAAGGGTCCGGATACACCTCATATAGGGATAGAGCATAGTTTGAAGGTAGGGAAGTTACTCAACATGAGTTTGATGTTGCTCGTGCCCTTAATGAGGTAATGTATTGGGTTCCACCACTCCAGTTGGAAGGTGCAACAATTTCCTCTTTACAACTTCAACTTGAAGAAATTTGCTTGCCTTGTGGTGAGAACATTGTCCCTAATCTTGATTCTCTGGTGCTTTTAAATTAATGTCTTGATCTGATATGTGAAACTAGGAAACTAGATGACTTGAGACTAGAAAAGCTTGCCAGAGATCACATTGAAGTTTATTTTGACAAGAATTATCTTTGTGCTTCAATTGATCTCGAATCCGAGTTAATGATGCTTGATAAATCTAGACCTCTTCTTGAGCTAAGTGATTTAGGGGATGAACTTAATGTGGATAACTCTTGCTTGAGATAGAAACCCCCATGTTAAAAATAATCATGAGAATGTGAATATTGTGCTTTATTTGATTGATGGAGATAGCGTTGACTACTTTGTTAAAACTTCATTTGAACCTCTAGTTGACTTTATTTTTCCACCAAATGCTTTTGATTCTCATGACCATTTTAACCTCAAAGAGTATTTCATAATTCATGCTACATCTTTAATAGAGCTCTTTGATGAAAAATCTGTCTATTTTCTATGGACAGTAGTGTGCTCCTTTGCGCACTTGTTTCTTGTTCTTGTAGGAGAAGGACCAAAGGTGCATTGGCTCAGCCTTTTGATACTTATGACTAGCAAGCACACAAAGTCAAGCTAGAGACTTAAAACAAGCGCACTTGGGAGGCATTCCCATGTTTATCCCTTGTATATATCTATATTTATCTTTTATCTTGCTTTAATATGTTTAAATAAGTTTAGGGACAAGTTTGGGGGAGTTCTAAATCTTGTAGGAAGTCATGTCGACATTACCAAGGTCACAGCAAGCTCTCTTTCCTCATCCCATTCTCTCATCATGGCAAACTTCAAGTAAGTGCACTCTACCTTTATAATACGTAGTTATTTCATATTTTATTTCTCCTTTGATCTCTCTTTCACGTTTACTATCACACAAGAGACTGTGTGAAGTAAGTTTGGGGGAGAGTCTACTATCTCACATTGTTTTCTGTTTTGTTTACTTGTCATTCATCTCATGCATTGCATTGTACATATTTATTTGCATTAAAAAACCCTAAAAATTTAAAAATTTTGAAAAATAAGCATGTAGGATCTTTTCTCATATGCATTTTAGGATTGAGTCTAGTGCATATTAAGATTGCATTGCATATGCATTAAGAGTCTTAATGAACTTTTGTTGGTGAGTAACAACTTAAGAGTTTGATTCAGTGCCCTTCCTTGGAGTCTTTATATTGCATTTAAATGAACATGAAGTTAAGGAAGAACCATGCTTGGATCTCATAGCTTGAAAGTTGAACTCATTTGTAGATGCATGATTTCCTTGTAGCATGAACTTGAACTTAAATGAACATATAATTACTCTCTCTTGAAGCTTGAATTGCTCACTCTTGGTAACAATAGAACATTCAAGTTTGCTTATCCATTTTTAGACTTCCTTACAAGCTTGAATGGCCATTTGCATCACTAAATGGTACCTCACCTTGAACCTTAACCCTTTTTCTTTGCCCCTTGATTGTTTGATGAGTGAGGCTTCTTGTTGATGATGCATTCTAGTGTAAAATTTTGAATGATAGAGGAACGACAAGTAGTAGCTTCCATATACCAATTGCTTTGATTGGTTAGGATTGGGGTTTGATGGGATTATTTAAGAGTGAGGTTATGTGATGAGAAGAGAGAAAATAAGAATGAGTGAAAGCAAGGAAAGAGTAAAAATAACCAAAAAAGGGTGAATGAAAAATAAAAATAAAGAAACTTAGGAAGCATGTGATAGAAAGAAAAGCTCTAGTAAAGGAAATGATATTCTAAAAAAAAAAACAATAAAGAGGATAAAAGAAAAGAGAGCAATGTAATAAGAAATAGCTCCTAAATAATGAAATGGTGAAAAGAGTGAGTTTGGGGGTGAGAGAAGTGTTTTGGATTTAATATTTATGGTTTGGGATTGTAGATATATAACTAGGGAAGGGTAGAACATGGAAGTGAATACTTGTATGTATGAATTGTTCTTCTTCTTCTTACTTTTGCAATTAGCTTATGCATCCCTTTTTCATGAGTGAAAACCATAGAGAAATTGAATAAACCTCACTTTAAAAGTCATCTTAGCCTCTTTGACACCTAGCCCATTGGTTTGTGATTTAAGTTGATTGAGAGAGTTCACTAAACACTTAATGAATGTTAAAGAGTTGAGTTCCATTGGTTTCTTGCTATTACATTGAAGGTTTAGCTCTTAGGCAATACATGAGTGATGAGTATGGCTAGCTCTTTTAAAGTAGAGATCATTGGTGCACTTTAAAACTACTTGGATGGACATTGAGTTAAATGTTTTTGTTATTACTCTAAGATTTAAGTTCTCATTTTTAAATATCTTCCCTTGTTTTAAAATTTTACTTGTAGACAAGTAAAAATCTAGTTTGGGAGAATTGATATCTCATGTTTTTATAGGTTTTTAATATCTCATCTTAGTTCATATTCATCATTTAGATTACATATTATGTGTATAAATTGCATTAGAGTGTCCATTTGCATATAACAGGGTTTAAATTGCACAATTGGAAGTTTATGGCAAAAATCAAGGGTCAAGCTGCACGTTTCAAGACTTCGGGGGCCATAATGAAATAAATCAAGAGTCGGGGGACCATTCGGCAATTATGGGAAGGGCCAGATCGCACAATTGGAATAACCGGGGTTGATCGAGAGGATGTTTCCAAACTTTTAATAGTTATTAGGTTAACTCGTAATTATCTAAAAGTCTGAGGACCAGATTTGAAAATAAGAAGAAGTCGCCATTGTTGTGCTCGATACGTTTCTCGCCGGATCTGTTGATGATGACGGCGTGAAACTCGACGACGATGCCACCGGAAGTCACAGTGACGGAGGAGAGCTGAGAGCACACGGCGGAGATGGAGACCTGATGCCAAGGAGGAAGCTTGGTCGCGGTGAAGATTTGACGACGACGAGTTAATCCATGCTTTGACTACGGTGGAGAGCTTCGACGGAGGAAGAAGCGGGTGGCTTGGAGTGATGAGCACGACCACGGCTTGGATCCGAGGATTAGACGCGGAGGTAGAGAACTCGAGAGCCGTGATGACGCTTGGAGCTCTCGACTTGGAGGAGCTCAGCCGCGAGGAAGCTTGGTCTCGGCGGTTAAAGGAGACTACGTGACAGAGAAGGAGGAGCGATGGGTTTGTGGTGGTCGGAAGCACGAGCCGGTGACGATGGTGAGTGAAGCTTGAGGCGCCGCTAGCTCTGCATCTCCACTTCCCTGTTTGACATCGAGATGACGCAGCGGGTCCACGCTACCGCTGGGAACAACGCGAGCTTGGCAGCGGCTTAGCGGAGCGGCTTAAACAGACCGCTCTGAAAGTAGACAAGAACCAATTTCAAAACGTTGACCGGTTTAAACCGGTTTTACCTGGTTTAATTCAATTGAACCAGTACGAATTTGTACCTCCTATATATAGTTTTAGATTCCAAAAAACCAAAAAGTATCTCATTTTCTCTCTAGAACTTTGTATTTCATTGTAAAAGCTTGAATATTTATATCATTTTAAGGAAGTACTTCATATTATATCTTGTTTCTCATTCTCATTAACATGATTAACCTTGAATCTCATATGGGTTTAAGGTTTATCATGGAGATTTTTGAGTAGACAATTATTGAATCCATGGGTTAGGTAGATTTAAGATAATTAGAGAAGGGTTAAGGTGTTTATTGTTAGATATACTTGTTTCTATGCTTACTAAGTGTTTTTAATGCTAGATTAGACTTGATCACTCTCATCTAGACCTTAAGCTATTTTATGCCCGAAAGGTGTTTGTTAAAATGCTTGAATGAACTTAGTATTGCTCTAAACCTACTTAACCTAAGAGATTTGATGTTAAGAAAGTTTAGATGGTTAGTAGACAAAATCGTAATGTTTGTTTGATTGATCTAGGCCAAAGAGATTTGATGCCTAAAGCTTAAAAGCAAAAGGGCATCCATCTTGAGAAAGAGTTTGTCTATTGAAGTGTCTACACCTATAGAGACTTGTGATTGCTTGAAGCTTGCACCTTCACTTGGAAACTAATTGCTTAGATCAATTACCTTAATCCCATGGATTCTACCTTATCATTTGATTAAAAGTAGTTCTTGTGATTGTTTCTAGATTGGATTTGAGATCACCATGTTTATATTTCTAGGAACTTTAGCATGTTACAAATCGAACTCTCTATTTGCTTAGATTAGGAAAGTTTGTGTACTCTTAGTGCTTAGATCACTAGTTCCCTGTAGTTCGACAATCTAAAATACTACAATCGATTTGCTCTAAGGCTTAAAAACCCTTATCAGTAACCAGAAGGGTCCAAAGTAGAAACGTTCAATCCTGATCTCAGGTATGGTGATAGTTTATGGAGTCTAAATAGCTAGCTGGAACTCTTTTGAGGTCCTTAAACTTTTTTTTTTTAATTTTAGAAGTTGAATTATTAAATTAATTTTTTACAAAATTTATAAATTATTAGACTTCATAAAATTTAAACGAATATGACATAAAAACATATTTAAATGATGTAAAAACATATTAAAAATAGAAATACAAATTTTTAAATAAAAATTTTAAACAAACATGAAACAAAAGCATGAGAATAGGTTCATATGCACAATATACAAAACACATGAGACCCAAAGACAATGTCGAACAACAACAAGGTTAACGTTGGTGAGAATTACTGGATGAGAATAGGTTCATATGCAGTAACTAAGACATCTGTTTCAACTTCCTTAGCCACACATACCTGCCAGAAGAAATCATCATATATTAGAACAGTTGAATAAAAAAGGAAACACCTTAAGGATAGAACAAGGAGATTAACCGAGTTTCCCTCAATGGCCTGCAAGCATTGTTGTTCTCTTCCCTGTCTTCCTTTGGATATAGCCTGCAAGCATTGTTGTTAGACAATAGAACACAATGAGTTAACAAAAGAGGAGAGTGGGTGAATGAAATTACCACCTCTTCAATAGCAGTTGAGGCAACGAAAGGGATGTTTCTGTGAGATAAACCACACACACCGATGACATTTGATTGCTCCACAAGCGTTATGTCCAACTCCACAAGCTTTATGTCTTTGCTCCACTTTCAAAAACAGAACATGGCTCACATGTTACATGTTTATGTAAAGTTGTAAACCAATGAAAGGTAACGCATAAACAGAACATGGCATAGAGGATCAACATCTTTCGATCATGGCATAGAGATGTAAATCTAACACAGAAAGAGAAACCAACTCAAACACACAAAGAGACACCAAACGATACGACCACGAAGAGACTAGTAACACACTGATTATTGGTTCGAAGTAGTTTCAACAAGAATCATTTTAAGAACAGAGATAAAGTCTAGGACCAAACAACAGTAAACCAACAAAACCATGTATCTCCAGTGTCAATCATAATCAAAGAACCAATTCAACAGATAAACAAATATGCTCTAGCAATGTAAATATTATTAAACGAATATCTGATTCGCTTAGTGATGTCAAGGGAAGTAACAACCATATGTTCACACTAACTATTCCACCATGCCGTGAATAATTCATCTAGACAGAGACAAAAAGAGACACGAGATCTAACTGAACTTGCCGGAGATAATAAGTCAACAGTCTTTGGTTTTGTTGTGCTGAGAAACTTCTTCAAAACCTAGAATACAATTTTAACAAGCAACTACATAAACAAAAGAAGCAAGCAAAATAAATGATAAAGAGAAATGAAAAGCAAAGACTGATCATATACAATAAGACAATATTATACATCCAAACCCTATTATACAAACTCGACATACATGATACAGAGAAACCAAAAGCATTAATAAAGATCCATAAACTTAGACACAAACGAACTCAGACACAAACGAACTCGACATACATAATAAAGAGAGGAGATTTACAGAGTCAAAGCTAATCACAAATCTCCTCATCAAAGCTAATCTCATCATCAAAACCAAATTTCAATTCCAACGAGATTCACAATCTTCAATTCAATAAAAAAAACTCAAAGAATTCGAACCTCCAAGGTGATTTCACGGATGGATTTGGAGAAGGAGAGCAATGACGACGACAATTTCTCAGACAGAAAAACAAAACCATCGACGAAGAGAGAGATGGCCAATAGGGCATGTATGGGGTGCTTAGCGGTTCCAAAACCCTGTAGTTAGACACTGGTTCTGGAGGTGCTTTTACTCGAAATAAAAAGGGCAATTCTCTCAGATAGCCCTTTTTAAAATTTTTATCACAAAAATAGACCTCAAAAATTAAAATGACCAAAATAGCACTTTTTATTTTGAAAATTTTAAGTTTTTTTAATTTTTTTAAATTCGAAACTCTATCCCCAAAACCCCACTCCTTAAATCTAAACAAAAAAATCTAGTATTAGTTAACCCAAGGGTATAAATGTATGTTTAATAAAACATTTAAGTGCTATTTTGGTCATTTTAATTGTTAATGTCTATATTTGTGATAAAAACTTTTTTAGGTATATTCTAGTCATTTTCTCAAATAAAAATGCACATTTATTTTAAAACTAGGATAAGAGGTGAATATATATAATTAAAATATAAAATTTTAGTATAGACAAATTTAAAATTTACATATGATTGCTTTTATATGTATTTGAAATTTTAGAATTTTGGAATTTTTATATAATTATCTATACGTATGATCATAAACAATTGTAATTAGAACTGATCAAAGCTTAGAATTTAATGGAATTAAAATTTAAAATTTACATATGATTGTTTTTATATGTATTTGAAATTTTAGAATTGTGGAATTTTTTATATAATTATCTATACGTAGGATCAGAAAAAATTGTAATTAGAACTGATCAAAGCTTAGAATTTAATGGACCCGACTTCATATATCTTTTCACCTTTCAGTATTCAAGTGATGGAAAATAAACGGAATGTCACTGGGCTTGATTGGTAGAGTATTAACAAGTTCTCTAATGATTTCTTAAGAAGCAATTGGTAAAATATTTTCATTTAAGATATATAATTTTCAAAACTAATTTAATATAATTTATTTATTTGTCTAATAATACTAGAAAAATGTATTTTTACAATTTTTGAAAAAATAATTTTTTAAAAAATTAAGTTAAATTTTAATTTTTTTAAAAAAAATATTTTAAGTTTTTCAAATACAAATAAACAATTTAAAATTAATTATGGTCATGATTTAACATAACCATAATGATTTAAAAAAATTAAAAATTTAAAAATTAATAAATTAAAAATTAACTCAGTTTTATATTATGATTTAACAATTTAAAAACTAATTATGGTTATGAGAAGTTTACGTTCACGTGCCAATCCTATTTATCTTCAATTTTTTCTCTTGTTGTATTTTTTATTTTATTTTGGTTATTACTCGATATAAATATTTATTTTGAAGTTTATTCTCATTTCTTTTGTTTGTTTTGACTTGAGATTTAGAAAATACTTAAGATTTAAAATAATTAAATAGATACATACTTAGGTTAAGATATGCACTTTATGCACCATAAATATTTTATATTTATTAATTATTTTAAAGTTTTCTGCATATTATAAAATAATAAATATATATATTAAATAACTAAGAAATCAGTTACTATTATGTAATAAATTGGCGTATGCATATAAATTTAACTATCACTCTTGTTTATTCGTAATTAGGGTAAATAAATCAAAATAATCAATCTTATATATTGTATCTATTATATAAACCTTTGTTTCTCTCCTTCTTAGACTAGCCACATCAGATGCCACGTCAGAAAGTCTATGTGGACAAATAGATAAGTCTTTCCATTTCGTCAGGACACGTGGCTACATCTCCTTCGATAAATGGCAAAAACGCGGATATTTCGATCGACAATGAGACATTTGTGCTTCCTCTCCAGATCTGAAACGTTCCAGAGTTATCGTTTAATGTTTACTAATCCTCTTTCCCTTACCGCGTTTATTCTCCCCTCTCTATCTTTGATTCGCTTCTCTCATGGGGCCGTAGACACACACTGCGACACTGGTCCACGGTCTCAACTTCACCCGCATCCGTCTCCATGGACGGATCAAAGGAAACGTCAACAAGCTCTGTGCTCAACTCGATAAATCTACTCCGATGAAAGTTGAATCTGGAAATTCCAACTAGAAGAAAAGGAGATCTGATTACGATTCTCCCCATGCAGTTACTGTTGCCGTGAAATGAAGAATGTGCATTGATTTGAACGATGATATTGACGAAGGAGAAGACTTTGGGGGTGTTCAGGAGAAAGCTCTCTCATGATTTTGATAGAATCATTTGAGAGATGACAACCAAAGCACATAAGAAATCAATTAAATCTGGTTCTCATAGCTCTAGGTACTGTTTTATTGCTTCTACTCTAAAGAATTTTGGTCACCATCAGTCACATCTCTCTCTTATCTTCTTCTCTGTCAGGTTAAAGGCTTCATGACGCAGCTATTACAGGGCTAAATAATTGTCCAACTAATCATGCTGTAACTCCATGTTACCGACCTCCTGAGCTTTTGGTTGGAGCTTCTCACTGCAGTGTTGGGATCAACTTGTGGAACACAAGTAAATGCTTTTTGAGTCGTGTAAGATATCCTTCTATTGAATGTGCACTGTTAGATACATTATTAATAACTCTGTTCCCGTGCTATTTGTTATGCAGAAGTATCAGAGTAAAGTCAAAAAGTATTTTCAGTGGTAAGAAAATTTTAACTAACCCATTACTGCCACTTGCCAGCATATTCCTTCAACGTTTTTTGGAATCCATCAAAGTCTTCTCTTCTATGTGTACCATTGTCAATACTATTTTCATCTGGACTTTTCAAGTGTTATAACCCTCCACAGCTTTCACACAACATCGTATATCTGCAATTAGCTTTTAGTCCTTTCTTCCATGTTTTCTCTGCATGATCGCATTCATATGTGCACAATGATAATCTAGCTATGCACTGTGTATATATTTTGATACAGAGCTTCCCCACCTAGTTTATTTTTTCCACCTCTAAGGCTGAAATAAATATATATTTTTATTTCAGTGAAAATCTGATGTTCTAGAATAGCAACAAGGAGAAAAATTCCATTGTTGCAGTCATATTGAAATGATATCCATTGGTTGCATATTTTCCCTTCCGAGTCAATAGGTGAACCTTCTATTTCCTTGATGATTGGAAAATGTAAAATCCACTGGAAGGTGATGTTTGGTCCTAATAATTTTTTTTATGTCTTCTCAACCAAATTACATAGTATCATCTGGTTATTGTTTTTGAAAGAACTTTTGAGGAAAAGGTAACATCTCTCTGTGGTAATACAACTCTAAACATGTGTATTGGGGTTCTGGTGCAGCAGCGATGTGAGATCACTAAAATAATTTGGGAAGCTCTGTTGATGATGAGAAAAGATCACGTAGCCTCATTTCTGGATCCATGCAGCCCCATTTCTGGAATTTCAGACCTTCTGAAACTAATTGAAGATGGCCAGAGGCATTTACTTATGTACAATTATCAGGTACTACATCAAGAGGACATCTACCTACTGGGTTCATGTTTTCAACCTGAATACTCTACCTAATAAGTTAAAACTAACGATGCCGAGGTTAGTAGTGGAAAAAAATACACATATTATTGCAGGTAGCTTTTTAGGTATATCGAAAACTATCTGACAGAGGATACATTAAACATTGAGTCCTCATGCATATATATAAGGTTCTTGAGTTTTTTGTGTGTTATAGTGGAATGGCTTGCCATTAATACTTATTTCTGATCTGAAGGCAATGTTCTCCGCTCAGTTTCTGGGGAGCCATGAACATCAAAGGCAGTGGCGAGTTATCCTCTAACTAGATTCAAAGGTGAATGTGTCTTAAACTCATGTTCATAGCATTCTTAATCTGACTATTATGAAACTTTTATATTCGGATCTCAGTTAACAATCTTCAGAAAGATTATTTTAGAAACCGTTTGAGATTCTGTTCTTTACCTCATGTTCATAGTGTTCTTCTCTTCTTGCAAAAGGATCCAGTCGAAACTCTGAAAAGGAACTAATTGTTTGTTTTGTATATAAACCTACTATATCCTTTTCTATCCAATTCAACTGTTATTACACCATCTTCAAAATACATCTCAGGAACATCCTTTCTTAGAGAAGTATGATGACAACTCTGGACCAATCTGGAATCATACTTCATCTATGCAGGGTCTGTGCTTGCCACGCTTAAGAATCTGTTTAGTCAGTTCTCCCTTCAAGCTTCATGAAGTCATCATATCGTCATCATATGGTTGTCACTATTATCATATGAGGTTCCTTTGTTTTATACCACCAGTGAGAAAAAGTGAAAAAAAAACTATCGTGACAATATAGATTATTGATATTGTTGTATTTCAATATTATAGGATATATGAGCAACATGAGACTGATCAATGAGTTATATTTATTTCAAGATTCATCATTTTTAGTGTTTTTTCAATGTTTATATAATCAACTCACCTTTGCTTAGATGTTGTGTTGGTGTATGTAGTTCATATTTACAGATGTTATTAGCTAAGTGACAAATGTTTGAATGTGAGAAGTGAGATTCTTAGTAAGTAAACGTGAATATGTCGTTTACAATTTTATAAGAAAACGGAGTCCTACAGATATTTTTCCCTGACTGTTTCTGTTTCTAAAAAACATATTTTAAAATCTGTGATTGGATAAAAGTTAAAATGCATATATTTCATTAAGTAGATTATATTACACTCATATTAATAAAGCAATGCTTATTAGAATATGCAAACCAAAACTGAAATCTTTATATGTAAAGATAAAAAAACTTATTTGAAATAATATGCTGGAGATAGCATGGGACGTGGGTGCGAGACCTTTCTGAGCACGGGTAGTTCTTAGTGCTAACATATGCCAATGATTCTTCTTCTTCTTCTTCTATTTTCTTTTATAGGTCTTTGAAAAAATTGATCTTACAAGAAATTGGCCAGAGGTGCAGAAAAGATGATTTTGAATAACTTGGGTTACAACTCAAAGGGTGAAAATCTAATATTTACATTTGGAGAAGAGGTAATGGGTAAAATATCGACACATAAAAAAATGGCTGGGCTGTAAGGAAAGAAAGCATAGCTTGAGTTGCAACTCAGGCTATCAAAATCCATGTTCCAAGGCTTAATTAGTTTACTTCTTTTTTAGTTTCTCATTAGAATAATTATACTACTTCTTACAGAAATTTGTCACTAAATTTTAGTCTTGGTAAATAACATACCTTTTAAAAAATAATTAGATACTTAACACCCAATTATTCTTATGACATTACCAAACATATGATTTACGAATACGAAAGAAAATAAGCATCTATGAAATAGCGAATAAATGTTCACTAATAAGAGGTTAATGACATGCAATTTTATCACATATAATTTCTTATTACCTAAATTATTTTAAAAGACAAAAATAATTATCATATACATTTTTGTAAATAAAAACTTAAAACGCCAACCATAAAATTATATAAAAAATAATTTAAATCACAAGTAAATCATATCCCGCCCGTAGGGCGGGCCGATCCTAGTATGGTATATAATTAAATTTGAATTATATAAACATATTAATATAGCACACTTTTAATATGGATATTTATTAAATGAGGTTTCTACCTCATATGATTTTATGATTATTTTCATATTTCTGTAACAAAACTTTACACCAACGATTTTTTTTTAATGTGAGATGTTTAGTAGTTTCAATAATTTATAATCATTTTAAAAAAACAATGACATATTTCAAAATTAAAATATTAAATTTTCAATATATTTTCAATGCAAATATCAAAATATAAGTGTGTATTTTCATACGATGTATAGTTTAATTAAAACGATATGAAGTATATATAAACTAAAACTATTTCTTCATATGGTCTTATAATCATTATATTTTAATTCAGAAAAAAATAAAACCTTGATCCTAAATTTTATGTGAGACTTCTAACAGTTTTAGTAATTTATACTCATTTTGAAAAAATCGAAATACAACATACACAAAAAAAAATCAAGATTTTTATTATATGATTAATGTAATTCTGTAATTTTTTTTAATAATAAATAAATAACAAAATGGGAAAAAGTATACAGACTGTTATCAAATCTTTATTGTTTAAAATCATTGTCATATATATATTTTAATCACATTAGGTAATTCCGTAGGTTTTTATTTAAGGAAAGCATGCAAAACAATAAATATTTGATATATGCGACCAACTATAGCCTACGAAATATTATATTGCTAGAGAGTATAATTTTTAGACTATACATTATATCACATGCTCTAGAATCCTTGGGATTTGAAATAGATTACAAAGAGTTATGCCACATAGGATTGTGATTATTTTTAATTATTACAAACTTAAGGTTACAACTTTTTAAATGATTCTCAATTAATATATAGGGGATATTTTACTATCTCTTTTTTTGTAAGAACATAATTTTTATTCTCTTGATTATGTAACTTCCATCTGAATTTATGGTATCAAAGCAAATGTTGAATTTCTTGTTCATTGGATTTGTGGAAAGAGATTATTGATTTCTGTGGTACTGTTCATGTGTACCGTTCACAGTGGTACCATTCATCGATACTGTTCATCAGATACTATTCACGGTGATATTGTTCATTGGTTTTTTGTTCATCGGCTACTATTCACGGTGGTACTGTTCATCGGGTACTGTTTATCAAGTACTGTTTATCATGTACTATTCATGGGGTATTGTTCATCATTTTGAATTTATTGATTTTGAGATCTGTGATTCTATTTCGAGATTTTTTTGGATCTGTTGAGTTTTGTTTGATTAGTGAAAGATTGATGAGAAGGCTGTTGATAAGAATAAATATGCAAAAATGTGATCTTAGAGTTGTTGAAGTAAAAGTTTCAGAAGGTGCTTCATTGAGATAAAAGAGTCCAGTGGCATACAGATCGGTTGTGTCACACAAAGTTATGAAGATTGATTCTCATGTCAAAATTGGTTTAAGAGATAGCAATGAGAACAAATTTTGGGTGATTCTTGTTTAAAATCGGAATCATCTAATTTTCTAGTGAAAAAGAGTTCACGGATAAGTGGATTAACCATAACCTTTTATATAGTACTTAAAGTCCCATTAAATTCCCGATATAGGATATATATCACTAAGCTGGCTGGAAATCTTTACTTAAACTATGGGATTAGATGAATAGAGGTACATCAAACGAGTCTAATTAGTAGTTGGCCGAAGAGCAGAGGTTGTTTTGGGATTTGGGAGGTCTTATTCAAAACAAAAATGTACATTTATTTTAAAATGTTTTACTATATATTTTTCTAAAGCATAGTTTTTATTCTTTTAATTATAAATTTTAATAAATATAAAATATATTTAAAAACTTTAGTATTGAGTTTATTCATATATACAATACACTAACATATATATATATATATATATATATATTAGAATCCTCATAACGTAATATTTGAGATGTTTTTATATAGTGCACTGAGGTTCTGCTCAGCTGAATGGCTCCCTTTGTTCAAATGCGGGTAAGCGGAAGCGAAATAGTAAGACATGTGGAAGCATAATTTTTTTTTTTAAGTGAGTATGTATCGAAAACATATATTTAAATATATATTAAAATTAAAACAAGTTTATATAACTTATAACCAAAAATAATATGATTCAAATTAAAATAAAAATCATTTATTCATTTCTAATAATTTATATTTTGTAAACCGACTTCATACCATACAGTAGAATACTAAAAAATTAAGTTTGTAGAAATAATCATGTAATTAATCGAATTAATTATTTTTAATATCCCATAATAATTATTAATCAAAGATATTTAAATATGTATGCAAGATAACTTAAACAAAACCTATTGTCCTCAAAACTAATTTATACTATTAATTTAATATTTTTAATATTTTAATCCCTCTATTTTAATACTAGTAATTGTTCAGATTTTTTCTACAAAATGACAATATAAAAACATCATTTTATATGTAGTACTTATTTATGATATTCAGTTTATAGAGAAAAAGTGAGCTTCCAACACGGAAGAGAAAGTTTCCAATGTGTTTTAAAGAGATTTTCTGAAACCTCTTTAGAAACAAGATTCTGAAAGCTTCAATGAACTTATGATTCCCATTTTGGAATAGGAAGAAGACATCTGATGAAGCTTATGTGTTACTTAAATGTTTCATTTTTTCTCAATGAGTAGTTGAATAACAAGCAAACTATGCAGGGCCGGCTTAACAGTATGTTCGGTCCCTCGAGCAAAATTATTTTTATACATTATAGTTAACTAAAAAGATATATTCTGAGTCTTTATCGTAAAAAATAATAATAAATAAAAATATAAATAAAAATAAAAATATAAATATAAATAAAAATAAAATAAAAAAATCTGTACCTCTTCATCACTATTTTACAACACTTTAGGTGGGCCCTGGGTGGGTGTCTTGTTTGCCCTCCCTCTTGAACCGGTCTTGAAACTAGGGATCTAAGGATACCATACAACTTATGAGAAAATATGATAATTTGACAAGTCAAGTTGAACTCAAATAAATCCGAGAAAGTTTCCTGATTGATGGTACACTTTAAGATAGTCTTTAGATCAGAAGAGAAGTATATTGGACGCCAAAGATAATACTGCATAAGGGTGGATCTATACATACTTTTAATTGGGGGCACTTTTATAAATTTCAAGATAGCTAGGGGCACATTCATAGAATTTAAGCTGATTACATAAAAGAAATCAAAATTTTGAACATATTAGCTAAAGGAAAATAAATTTTAGTCGGGAACACATGACCCCATTACAAACAACATACGTCCGCCCCTGATACTGCATTGGACAAAAAAAAGGTCTGGAACTGGACAGTTCTTCTGAATAACCCAGTTTGTAATATTGGTCTGGTCAGATATGAATTGTCTTTTGGTCGACTCTTGGTGGTATATGATGGGTAAAGAATATTGACCAAGGGGATTATGAAGTACATGGCGGGACTGGAATCTTTTAAAAGAAACCAATGTGTCTTTATCCGATTATTGGAAATGGTTGTATGATCGGTATTAACGCCTTTGTTATTAGAAGCCGAAATAAAACTTATTAATCATGCCCCTTAAATTTTTATATTATTATTAGTTATGCAATTTTTATAAACAAAACAAAAACCTATATGGAATGCACAATTATTAAGTTATAGCACTTGTTTAAAACATTGCACACTGATTTGTTACTTTTCTTTTAGGTTTACAATAAATTTTTAAGACAGAAAAATGACTTTTAAAAGAAACAAAGAAAACAAAGAAAATAACCTTTGAGAAAAATCTATAAAAGAATAGATAGATTTGCAAGAGGATAAATAAAGGGTCAAAATATTAATGGGTATATGTTGAGAATCAAAAATAAAGACAAAATAGTGGCTGTTTCCAGAAGAAATGTTGCTGTAAACTTGGAGACTAGATTATAAACTCTGACTTGTATTAACATAGACGACATACATGAGTATATATACAAAGATGTCATACCCCAAACCCTAGAAAAAATAGGAATATTAACATATCTAAATCCTAATCTATAGGATTCCCTTTCCTAATATTTTCTCTCAAGTTGGAGAGTGAAGGTCTTAATTTAAATACTCAATTTGGATGACAAAACTTCGAACTGTGACCATCCCAACGCTTTCGTCAAAATATCTGCTATTTGATTCTTCGTGCTGATATGAATGGTATCAATAAGACCAGCTTTGACTGCATCACTAACACAATGACAGACGCGCTCAATATACTTGGTACGTTTATGAAATACAGAATTTTCAGCTATGTGAAATGCAATCTTATTGTCACAGTGAAACGCCGCAGGAGTCTTTACTTTGACACCAATATCTTCTAAGAAGGGAATGACCCATTTCATTTCTTTAGTTGCTAGAGCCATTGATCTGTACTTCGCTTCTGTGGATGACATTGAAACCGTGTCATGTTTCTTAGTCTTCCAATCAATAGTCGATCCTCCAAAAAAACACCACATTGCACTAAGAGATTGACGACTCTCTGGAAAAGTACTCCAGTCAGCGTCAACATAAACAGAAACCTCGAGGTCACTGTTCTAGCGAAAGAGAAGTCCCTGGCCTAAACAACATTATAAAACAAACAACTCTGAGAGCAGCAGAACAGTGAGCTTCACGAGGTGTATTCATAAACTTAGAAAGGAGATGAATAGTGTAGCAAAACTCAGGTCATGTTACGGACAGGTACGCTAACCGAAAAGAGACGACGATATTTCTTTGGATCCGATAAGGTAGAACTATCATCGGAAGCAAGGTTGTGATATTGTTTAAGAGGAATAGACACTGGCTTGCAACCCAAGAGTCCAGTATCAGAGATGATGTCTAAGGCATAATTTCTTTGAGAGACAAAAAATACCTTCCTCTGAATGAGCTACCTCAATACCAAGGAAATACTTCAGTTTGCCAAAGTCCTTCATTTTGAAACACTTACCTAAGTAAGACTTGAACTTGGTAAAAAGATCAAGATCGTTGCTCACTATGACAAGATCATCAACGTATATTAGTACCTGAATATCCTTAGATCCTTTAGTATACGTAAACAAGGAATAATCCGAGTATGATTGCTGGAAGCCATATGCAGTAAGTGAGTAAGTGAGTTCCTCATTCCAGCAACGCGGAGCTTGATGTAGACTGTATATAGACTTATGAAGATGACAAACATTAGTGGGATCAGAATGTGTAAAACCAGAAGGGAGACACATGTAAAATTTTTCTTTAAGATCACCATGAAGAAAGGCATTATGTACGTCCATTTGGTGAATTTCCAACCCTTTTGCATTTACAAGACCAAGCAGACCACATACAGTAGCCATTTTAACAACAGGAGCAAATGTTTCGTCAAAATCATCGCCCTTAACTTGATTGTTTCCCATACCAACAAGGCGCGCTTTAGGATGCCAAATGGTGCCATCAGCGTTGAACTTATACTTGTATATCCAGCGAGACCTAATTGCTATTTTACTCGGTGGAAGCGAGACGATATCCCACGTACCAGTTTCTTCATGTGCAAGTACCTCGTTTTTCATAGCACCGCGCCATATATTGTCTTTAGCGGCTTGTGAGTAATACTTTGGTTCAACCACAGCCGTGATAGCTGCTAGAAACGTCTGATGGGAGGATGAAAAATTTGCGTCAGTGACATAATAAGTCAACTGGTAAGGTGAATTACCTAGGATTGATTTAGATGACAAATCTGCAGAGCAGAAGAGAGCAAGAGATGGGTATTCAAGGCATGCTGCATTGTACATTACATAATCTCGGAGTTTAACTGAAGGGACCCTAGAGCACCGTCCTCTCCCCAATGTTTCTTCAGGCGTGGGAATAATGTCAGAAGAGACTAGAGGAGGGTCTAAAATAACATCAACGTGGCTAAGACCGATGTGTTAGGAGGAAATTCTTCTTGAGCAGGTATTGCTTCCTGAGCATCAGAAGAATGAGGTTTAACAGAGATCTCTGTACTCGGAGTGACTACTGTTGAATCAGACGAACTCCCCCTTTCATTGGAAGTAGGAATATTGGTGATTTTGAAATACTCATCAATCGTGGAGAATGTAGGTTGACTTACGAGCGTTGGACGAGTAGGAGAGAAAAACGGGAACTCTTTTTCAAGGAACACAAATCTCTAGAAATAATGAACTCTTCCGTAACTAGATCAAACACTTTCCATCCCTTTTGAGCATGTGGATAGCTGACCAATATGCAACTTCTGCTTTGTTTCCCAAACTTATCTTTGTCACAAGAACGATGATGAACAAAACAGAGACTTCCAAATACCCGAAGATGAGAATAATTGGGACTCTTTTTAGATAGAATCTCATACGAAAATCGATTTTGAATAACTGCAGACTAAGTTTGTTTGATTAAGTATGTCACAGTCATGATAGCTTCTCCCCATAACTTGAAAGGTAAGTTGCTTTGGAACAACAATGATCTCGCAAAATTAAGTATGTGTCGATGTTTTCTTTATTCTCGACAGTTTTGTTGAGGAGTAACAACACACGAGGTTTCATGATTGATGCCATTCTCGCGAGAGTAACCAGCCAGATACATGAACTCAGTACCGTTGTCACTACGAACTGTTTTGAAATCTTTCAAGAACTGTTTAGCAGTCATCTGGCAGAAATTCTGAAGTATTGTTCAAACCTCCAACTTTTCGAGAAGAAGATAGGTCCATACAGATCTGGAATAATCATCAACGATGGTGAGAAAATACACTTCTCTAGACCATGATCGAGTTTGGTATAGACCCCAAACATCGCAATGAATTAGCTGAAAACAATTTTTAGTTTTATTTAAACTCTCATAAAAAACTTCTCTATTCTGCTTAGCCTCAAAACAAATGTCACAATGACAATAACGACATAGGTAAAAACGACAAGACTGAAAACGAAGGATGTCCTAGCCGTTGGTGCCACAGAAACTGATCAGAAGATTTGATAGACTTATCAATTACTTGAACACGTGCAGCCATAACATCCTTGAAGAAATAAACCCCATCTCTCTCTTCACCCGCTCCAATCAGCGTCCTCATAAAACGATCCTGTAAAACACATAAAGTATCCGTTAGAATAGCAAAAAAATTTGTTTGTCGTAGAAGCTTGGAAACGGAGATGAGGGAACAATTAAAATTGGCAATAAACAACACATTCGATAGAATGATGTTTTTTGACAACTGAAATACTCCAACATGAGTTGCATATGTCTTGTTCCCATCCGCAAAATCCAATGGACATGGTGGAATACTCTTGATATCTGTTAGGAACGAGAGCTCTCCCGTCATGTGGTGAGAAGCTCTGGTATACAAAATAAGATCACCATATAGCTTACCGATCAGCATATCAGATGTCTTAGCTTTCTCATTAAGCATCTGAGTAAGAACTTTCCATTGTTCCTCGATGAATGCTGGAAATTTTGACAAATTTGACAAGGTAGCATGAGAGTTGTGAGCTCTGACTCCACTGTTTCTATTGCGATTCGAGCCAGAACCACCACGTCCACGGCCTCCACGACCTCCTTTATTGTCTCCTCGAGTTAGTGGTGTCTCTTCGCACCAACTAGTTGCTAACAATTTGATTTCTCATGTCCTTGTCGTCCACAGTGAATACTTGTAGGAATGTGACAAGATTGAGCTGGGTTGCCAAACTCAGGTTGCTCCTTCTTAGCAACAAACCCGACAGCATTGGTGTGTCCTTCTCGTTCCTTTTCTGAAGTTAGATGTTGCTCTTCCCGTAATATCTTTGCATAAGCCTCACCAAGATCAATAGGAGAATCAGACGAGATAATACCTTGACACACAATTCCAAACCGAGATTCATCCAATCCCATAAAAAACTGATAAACCTTCTCTTCTTCACGTTCTTTTTCATATTGAGCCGCTGCACTACAGCTACACGCAGGAAGAGGCTTGAAGGTGTCTAGTTATTCCCACAGCCTGTTTAGAAGAAGCTATATGCTCTTTTAGATATTGAATGCACACTTTGTTTCCCACTGAGAAACGTTTCTGTAAATTTTCCCACAACTTGTGAGAATCAGAGATGAAAGTAACCATTGACCGGACACGTGCTTCAATCAACGAATAGATCCACCCAATGGTCATAGAGTTAACTGATGACCAGAGGTCAAAGTTTGGATCATCTATCGAAGGGTGAGGAACAGTTCCATCAATAAACCCTAGCTTTGTATTAGTTCGTAGTGCATTAGTCAGCTCAGTTAACCACTCATTGTACTTTTTATCTGTTAACAGAACAGATGTTACTAAAGCGCATGGGTTATCAGATGCGTACAAGGAGTAAGGATCTGAAGTATTGACGACATCATGCTTGACCTGAGCCGGATAACTCTTGGTAACAGAAGAATCGTCTCCGTCGACCATGACTGGTGTGTTTGGTCTTTCTTAAGAATCACGCAAGTAATCAAAGAAGAAAGATGAAGTTAGAAAAAGAATTTGAGGTCATGGAGATTTTAAGACTCTAACTAGATCTTGATCCGCGCAACCGCGCATGTATTCTTTTTCAGTTTTATAAATATATATATTTATTTCAGTTCATTATTGGTATACAATTTTAACGTTAACCATATATTTGAATGTTGATATACTTATTTCAAATATAATAATTTTATAGTTTACATGGTGTGATTAATCAATAGTTTTAAACCATCACATGTAATTCTCGCTATTTATTATATATTTATGTTAATGTATTTTGATTTAGTTATTAAAAATATAATATATGCATGAAACCAAATACTTTAAAATTATTTTGTATCAAATTTATATTCAATTTTGACCCGCCAACCTTCAAAGTCCTATTTCTTTTTAGCACTATTTTTTTCATGTTTATTCATTTAAAAAACATATTCTTTCTATATACAAAAATCTTAGATATGTCAACTTTTGTACATGCATCATATAGTTTGTAAATTTTAAATCGTTATGTCACCGTATCATATTTTTAGCATAAATAATTTATATTTTTGAAAATAAAATACAATATTATTAAATAATTTATCATGTAATTAAATATAATCATTTATTTTAACATGATTTATTATTATTATTATTATTGTTATAAAATAGATAAAATAATATATAGTTTTATGTTTCATTTTATAAATGATAATTTAATATATATTAATGCCTAATAATAGTTCATTGCTAATTACAAAATTAGTTAAAATATTTACTTAAATTCCTGAAAGTTAAGATATTGTTAAAATATTTATCAACATATATTTTATAATTATATATACATATATATATATATATATATTAAGATAAAAAGATATCATGATTAAAATAGTCACAAATATTTTATACTATTAGCTTTAGTTAAATAAATGTTAATTTTTAAACATGTATTATATAGTTTATGAATTTTAACCCATGTTATACCCACATATTATATTTTGAACATAAATACTTCTGAAAATAAAATTTATAAATTTAATAATTTAATATAATTTATCATATTTAGTTAAAAATTTTATTCTACGTTAATAAAATATATTAATGGATACTATTTTAAAACTAATTACGATATTATTAAAATGTTTACTCAGATTTTTTTGAATATTAAGATATTGTTAAAATATTTTAAATAGATTTGTTAAATTTTGTAAAAATATATATTTATATTTAAAATGAAAAGGTATTAAAAGATATTATGATTAAAGTAGTTTAAGAGATGGTCCAACTCAAAAGTCACATATGAAAAAAGTTATAATTTCTATTTTAATAGATACAATTTTTATATGACCATTATATATACATTGGTTGATTTATTTAAATCGCTTCAATATTTAGAACTATACGATGGCTTACATTACCATTATGTATAATTTGTTAATTAATCCGGTTTTATAGAAGTTGATTGTTATACTAGGAATGAAATATTACTAACTCATATTGTTAGGAATAAATGAATGATAACTGATTTCTAGTAAGGGTCCACTTTTTAAAATATCACACATGAATCAAGGTTGTGACTTCTATTTTAATATATAAGATACCATGTAAATTTGGAGAGTAGATTAAACCAGTGGCAGTAGCCCAGTGGCGCTTGAGGGAACAAACCCAATAAGTCAAACCCGAGTTCAAACTGCACTGGCCACACGTATATATGGATTATTGCTTTTGACCCATTTTAATGCTTAGGAATGGATCTATCCGTGGGCTATATCTCCACCGGAAGTTAGATATGTGTCTTTAATA
This sequence comes from Eruca vesicaria subsp. sativa, assembly GCA_932364175.1. Lineage (NCBI taxonomy): Eukaryota > Viridiplantae > Streptophyta > Magnoliopsida > Brassicales > Brassicaceae > Eruca > Eruca vesicaria. The sequence continues at coordinate 66,174 of CAKOAT010067933.1, read as the reverse complement.
GATCGGGTTTAATCCTTTTCTTTAGAAAAAAAAAAAAACTTTAGCAAAAAACTTGGAGAGTAGATTATAAACTCTAACTTCTATTAACATGGACGAGATACATGAGTATACAAAGGCGTCATAGCCCAAACCCTAGACGAAATAGGAATATTAACATATCTAAACAAACGATTAAGTCAAACATAAAGGTAATCATAGTCTAAAGATTCCCTTTTCTAATAGTTGCAACCAAACTATTATATAGTTCTGGTATGTGGCCTCATTTTTTGTTAAGTATTGAACGGCCTAAACCTAATATTTTCTTGATCTTGGGTTTGTTTGAGTTTGTATTTCTTGAATTCTTCATCGTTCAGATCATACACTCTTAATTGGAGAGAATGTTTTTAAGTTGTATCTAATATATCCCATCAATTTAAATTCTTTAGACAAATTTAAAGGGACTATTTTTAATGTCTGAATTATGGGTCCACTATCCCAAATTTTGTTATATTTAGTATTTGTGAAGCTGATTTACTTGTTTGGTTCTCTATTTTAGAAAAGTATATGAGAATGAGACAAACATCCACTCCTCTAACATTTACAAAGCACGGCAAGGCGATGCGAATATATAAAGTCCAAGTGGAAGATGTAGAAATCGTTGTTTATAAATGATAGTGACAAATTTATTTAATTTCCATAGTTTTTTAATAAATCCTACCGATTGATTAAGTCGGGTATGAACACTTAGTATTACAAAATAGATTAGTCTGAAAGTGTTCAACATTGTCGGACCTAAATTTGATATAGTCGTGCTTCATTACCTTGAGATTTATAGAGAGGACAAACTAAGTAAAGGGCGAAGATCCCATGTACAATTTGTTACATATTTTCTGATAGTTTTCTATGCTGAAGATATATTAAAGTTAGTATCAAAATTTTATAGGTGTCAACATTTATAAAAAATGATCTAAGTTACAAAATTAATTTAGTTGATTAGGGTAGTTGTACAAGTTAATTCCTCTAGAAGACTTGAATTTTCTGCCATCACCTGGTCAATTACGAAATATCCTCGTAAGCCTCATTTGACATGTGGGGGAACCCCCAAGCCATTACATTCTATTTTATTATCTTTTGCTAGAGAAGACTTTCCATCTTGACTCCTTTTTCGACCATCTTGACCTTCTTGATCTCATCAACAAAAAAGAAGAAATAATTAGAATGTTTATGTTCACGTTTGTTCCTATAATTTTATTACAAACTACATTTTATATGATTCCTTTACATTTTTATAAGAATATAAACAAACATATTTATTAACAAATTGGAATATAATAATAACTATATAAATATTTAAATTTTAGTAACAATTATACAAAGTCTTAATAGGGTTAGTTATAGATAAATATTAATCTATATGAATAGATTAAAAATATATATATATTTAAATATATTATATTAATAAATTAAATTAAAATTACAATAAGTAGTATCTTTTTAATTAAATATTGTAATTTGATAATTATTTGAGTCTATTTTATTAGTTTTCAATGAAAAATTGTTTTTATTTTAAGTATTTAAATAAAATTATATATTTGATAATAACTTATTGTAAATTTTACTTCAATATATACAAGATAAAAAAACATAGTGTTTACAAGATTTCTGTTATGATAGTTACCAGTTATTCTAACATATATTTCTCTTTGTTCTCTTTAATTTTTTTTCTTAATTTTCCACCTCATTCTTTTTCCATGCATTAATGATCACCATATCTCATGTACGTCGACATGTAAGTGTTGTAATTGTAAAGTGTGATACATTTTAGTTTATTTATCTATTGTGCAAAAGTAAGTTATATTGTTCATGGTCATCTATATAACGAATCTATACTTTTGGTTTTGGATTAATTGGTATATTCGAAAAGAGAATTTATTTGTGGATTACACTTCTTTTTGAAGATCATAGTCTGAGCCCTCTTATAGATTTGGAATACTCTCATGTTAATAAAAAGAAAAATGGTTTAAAACCTGCTAAAGACAAAGTAAAGAATATATATTTATCGTAAGAGAAAGACTGCGTAAATGAAACCGCGAGAAAATATTAATTTCATGATACATAAATCGATCTCTATTTTCCGAATATAGGAGAAATGTGCATTACAATACCCCAGCAAATATACACTCTTCAATAAGCTAAGTGCTAACACAACGACCACTATTCCAAAATAATTCTAGAAATTTTACATAATAACACAAATTGTATTTGGTTCCTCCACAACTCTATAATCCCCACATTGTTGGTAGTAAGAATTTGCATAGGAAGAATAACATTGGTACGGGTAGTTCAAATGCGTAACCGGATAGGCAATCTCAACCGGTTTCTCCGGTTCAGGCTTTTTCTCAGGTGGTTTAACAACGTCAACTGAGACAATATCTGCTCTACATATCTTCCGTAGCTTCCAGACGATTCTTGATACATCAACTTCTCCAACCACCGTCATTTTCCCGGTCTTTTCGTCCATTTCTATCGAAGTAACCCCTAAAAGTTTTTAACAAATCATGAAAGAATGTTTATATTATTTTCTCAACTTACTGTATGTAATTATCATATTATAAATGTTGAAATTTGTAAAGATACCTGAAAACTTAGATACGGTCCTCCACACATTCTTCCTGATTCTTTCATCGTGAACACTTAATTGCAGCACAGATTTCTGTCATTAGTAACCCAAGATCAGTACGGCTATTTTTGTATTTTAGATTTTATATAAATTAAGTGTCATACTTAACTATATGAATAATTATTCTCATTAACTAAAGTATGTACAGTGTTCACATATACACAAATGAGACTTAACCAGTGACTAAAACTATACACTAAACCAAGTACCTGCGCGGTCATGGCTGAAGAGAGTTCTAGAAACGCTTCAGGAATTTCTTATATATATTTTAAGAGAGAAAGAGAATGAATGAGAGGAGATATAATTAATTTGAGATGTCAAAGCTTCTTGATGACAGTTGCGAGTTCTTAGATATCTATTATATAGAAATTTCATATGACTGTACGTGTAATTTAATTTATGACCCTCAAAAGTTTTTATCTAATTTTAAACTAACAAAAACAATGTGAACGACGACAAAAGAGGAAACGAGTCAATATCTATTAATTTCTTATTGTTTCAGGACTTGGTCGAATATTAAAATCAGTGGTACGATACGATGCAACAACGAAAGCAAACGGAAGAAGAGTCACCACTCATAAGGCCGCGTGTACGACCTGCCCTGGACATTTTGACCTATTGACCCTTCGGTCACGTAAGAATCTCTCAAGCAATTTCTTTGGATGATATGTTCTTGGAAATGTTATGTCGATATGACAACAAAGCGACACTGAAAAAAGAAAAACAGAGATTGTAAGTATTTTTTTTCTTGTACATTTTAAAGATGTTGTACTATTTTAAATTGTCCTCAACTATTTGTCAAATACAATTAATAAATGGTTAATACCAAATACGATCTCAACTCAATTATAATTTAAAAAAGAAAACTATTCAAACTTCTTAAAATGTGTTTAAATTTACTTTGACTCTAACAGAAGTTAGTCAACCATTAACAAGATAAAATGACATTGTTTGGATATACGAGGAAAAGTGCTAATTTTGACTCCAACAATTTCAAATACGACCCGAACAAATAGAAAGTGCCAAAACGACTTCAACTCAAATTATATTAAAAAAACTATTCAAACTTTTTAAAATGTGCATAAATCTACATTAACTTTAACAAGATAAAATAACTTTGTTTTGAAATATATTTATATTTCTAAAATATGTTCATTCCGGGACTCAGATCTGCACCGTGTTACCTTTTTTAAAGGGACTCACTAACAGCTAGACTAAAATTACTTTTTGAAAGGTTGTTACAAATTTGAAATTATATAAACTACTATTCTTCTTTATCTTATCCAATTTAAAACGTTTGGTAATGATTATTTCTGATTTATATAAATACATTAACATGTTTTTTACTTATCATAAGTAAAGGTTTATAAATAGTTTCACAGTATTAATATCGTATAATTATAAATATTTTATTATTTATATTTTAGTAAGTTATAAGTTTACTAAAGATATGATAAGTAAGGAATATGTTAAACTATTAATATAAATTAGAAACAATCATCACCAAGGTTTTTTGGATAAGATGAAGAAGAATAGTAGTGTATATACTTTCAAATTTGTAATAATATTTCAAAAAATTACTTTAGTCTAGTTTTGTTAGTGTGCTCTTTGAAAGGGTATCACGGCACGGGTTTAAGTCCAAAAATAAACATATCTAAAAAAGTATATATATCAAAATGACATCGTTTTATCTTGCTAATGGTTGACTAACTTCTATTAGATTCAATGTAGATTTAGACACGTTTTAAGAAATTTGGGTAGTTTTTAACTATAATTGAATTGAGGTTGTATTTGGCACTGATCATTTGTTCGGGTTGTATTTGGTACGATTGAAATTGTTGGAGTCAAAACTGACAATTTTCCTATATTAAAACGACGTCGTTTTATCGTTTTAACGGTTGACTAACTTTTGTTAGAGTCAATGTAGATTTATGCATGTTTTAAGAAGTTCGGGTAATTTTTTTTTAATTATAATTAAGTAGGTAGCGACGGTGGTTGTTTTGAGAAGCAACTCAATCAAATGAGGTTAGCATTGAGAAAATTGTGTCATATCTCTAAATTCATGAAACTTGAAAGTTGAAACACTGAACTGCTGAAAATATTAAGACTTAAGATATTTAGCTATTTAACCTAAACAATTAAACATAATTTTATACATTTACTTCTAAATGAATGGAAGAAACACAACTAGTAATAAAATAAAAGAATATGAAACTCATTCACTATCATCAAAACTGAAATTTACTTATTATATTTATATTAAGTTTGCAGATAATAGTATAAGTTTATTAAATTATATCTTTTACATTTTAAAATGAACAGATTCATGGATTCGACACAAAAGATAATCCTCAAGGGGGCCATGTTAGTCATTAACATGGTTCTCTTAAGAACCATATAATCGGAATTGCTTGCTTTTACATGCACTTCAACTTTCTCACCACAAATTGCATGCTTTTCAGGAAACACCATGTGCACACCAGAAATTTGAGGTGGAAGTCAAACAATCAAAGGTGACTCTATGATCTAAATTTTCAACTAACGTCTCATATTATATATTACTTCATTTTGCTTATATAGTTAATGTGAATATTAAGATAATGCAAAGATCAATGTATTAAGCTCAGTTTTTGGTTGCACAGCCTGAAGAAGATAATGATGAAAAGCATAAACCATCTCTTGGAATCTTTCTAGATGGAGGAAACCCATTGAGTTTGGTTGGTGATAACCAAACTTGGATGTTGGGTCAATGATATTTATCCATGAGATTAGTATTGGGCCTTGGGGTTATTGAGACACTATATAAAGTCTCTTAACCTAATTTTGTGGTAAGAATTTTGGAGATACACAAGAAAAAGAAAGGAGGCAAAAAAAGAGAAAAGAGAGAAGAGGCAGATTTTCGTCTGGGTTTGTCAAGGCGGATTTGGAGGGTCAAACGGACTCTGTTTAGGCTGATATTTTGTGGGAAGCTTCTTCAGGCAGTGGGTTAAAGGTTCACTGAAGGGATTTAGATTTCAACGGTTGGATCTTCTGTTGTCTGGGGTTTCGTGAAGCTGGTTGTCATAGTTCTTCAGCAGTGTTGTCTTGTGTGTTTGGTAAATCCGACGGTGAGATCTTCTCTTTTTGAGCTGAAATTTGGCAGAGGTATTGTTGACTTGTTCATATTGGATTTGTACGGTGGGATTAGTCTCTGGTTGCCGGAATCCTAGTGAGCTGAGGTCGTTTGGTTGCTGCCGGTTTTTGAAGTTTTGGTGTTACTCTCTTGTGTTGGAGTTAGCTCTTTGTAGCTGAGTCTATGTTCTGTTCATGTTGTTGAACAGGGAGGACGTGGTTGTTCTCACATACATTTATATAGTGGATTGTTGAGTGGACTACGGTCCCGTGGTTTTTCCTTCTCACATCGAGGAGGTTTTCCACGTAAAAAGTCCTTGTCTCATTTAGTTTCTGCTTATATTATATCTTGCTACTGTCGAAGTATTTTTCTCATAGATTCACACAAGGTCAGGGGAACTTGAACACATATTCCGCTGCGCCGTGTCCCGTTTTTCCCCAACAAAGTGGTATCAGAGCTTCTGGTTTTCTGAGAGTTTTGGGTTTGATAACTTCGAGTTATTGTTGCTTGTGTGAATGATGGAGAATATGGTAACAAACATGGGCAGGATGATAAGCTTGAATGGTGCTAATTATCATCTATGGAAGGGAAAGATGGAGGATCTTCTCTTTGTTAAAGAATTCCACCTTCCGGTATTTCAGGAGAAGAAACCTGATAACAAGACGGATGATGAATGGAAGCTGCTGCATCGCCAAGTGTGTGGGTTGATAAGGCAGTGGGTAGATGATAATGTGTTGCATCATATTGAGACTGAGATTGATGCTCGTTCTTTGTGGTTGAAGCTGGAGCAGTTATATGCTAGGAAGACCGGAAATAACAAGATGTACATGATCANGAGGGAACTCCAATGACGGATCATCTGAATGAGTTTCAGGGATTGCTCAACAAGTTGTCTGATATGGGCATCAGGTTTGATGATGAGATTCACGGTCTGTGGCTTCTAGGTACTTTACCAGACTCTTGGGAGGTTTTCAGGATGTCTCTTTGTAACTCCGCGTCGGAAAGTGTTATTTCGATGGATTCAGTGAAGAACAATGTTCTCAATGAGGAAGCAAGAAGGCAATCGAATGCTAGTACTTCGCGTTCAGATGTCTTAGTTACTGAGCCAAGGGGGAGAAGTTCACACAGAGATTCCAAGAGGGAGAAGAACAGGAGCAGGAGTAAGTCTAATAGATTTGCAAATTTGGAGTGCTATTTCTATCATAAGAAAGGGCACATGAAGAAGGATTTCTGGAAGTTGAAAAACAAACAGCAAGGTAATCAAGAAGAGAAGGTGGATCGGGTGACCGTCACCGAAGATCCGTTTCTCATTCTTCTTGAGGGTGACGCCATTAATGTCGCATGCCAAGACACCAGTTGGGTGATTAATAGTGGAGCTACTACTCATGCTACATCACAACGGGATTTGTTTTCTACCTATACTACGGGTAATTATGGTTCTGTGAAGATGGGGAATGATGGTTTGGCTCAGGTTGTTGGCATTGGTAATATTTGCTTGGAGACTAGTCTTGGGACTAGGCTGGTGCTTAAGGATGTTAAGCATGTTCCTGATATTAGGAAGAATCTGATATCAACGGGAAGACTTGATGATGAGGGTTTCTACAGTTTGCACGGTGGTGGTAAATGGAAGCTCTCTCGTGGTTCTTTGATTGTGGCTCGAAGTGAGAAGTCTTCATCTTTCTATTGGATGCAGGCTAAGGTCTCCAAAGATGCTATTAATGCGGTGGAGAATGAAAATGCCATGGAGTTATGGCATAAAAGACTCGGTCACATGAGTGAGAAGGGAATGGCTGTGTTTTCTAAGAATGAGGTGATTCCAGGAATCTCTGGTCTGCACCTGCAGAAGTGTTCGCATTGCTTTGCGGGAAAACAACACAGGGTATCTTTCAATTCTTCTGCTCCTTCTAGGAAACTTGAGGTACTGGATTTGGTACACTCAGATGTGTGTGGTCCAATGAAGACAAGATCTCTTGGCGGCGCATCATATTTTGTGACTTTCATTGATGATCATTCAAGAAAGTTGTGGATATTTCTTATGAGGACGAAATATCAGGTTCTTGGATATTTCAAGCATTTTGTGGCGTTGGTTGAGAGACAAACGGGAAAGAAACTGAATTGTATCCGCAGTGATAATGGTGGAGAGTATTCTGGACCATTTGATGCTTATTGCAAAGAGCATGGTATAAGGCATCAGTTCACGCCGCCTAAGACTCCACAGTTGAACATGTTGGCTGAAAGGTGATAATAGGAGTTTTTAGATTCCTATTCAAATGTTATAGTATGAAAGATATCGAACCAATTCTAAGCAATCATAAGCCAATGGGACTACAAGACAAAGCTTAATCTAAGTGCTATCAATATTAAGATGGTTTTTAAAGTAAGAGAATACTAAATAAGCAATAAAGATCAAGCTTTCTTTCAAAATGAGAAGGTAGAACTCATGGGATAAGGGAACTGATCTTGGGGGAATTAAGTTCAATCTAAAGGTGTAAGCTTTTCATTCAATCTATCATCCTTAGGTCTAGACACATTCCTAAACAAATTCTATCCCTAGACAAATGTT
>CAKOAT010067933.1:26191-57824 GCA_932364175.1 Eruca vesicaria subsp. sativa | reverse complement strand
GGACGTAGCGAACTGCTGGATGTCGTATCGCTGAGTTCTTATCACTGCCGGTGACATGATCGTTACCGCTAATTGCTTTCCATACATTGGCTGGCAGGTTTCTGAGGGTAGGGAGTAGTGACTCCTGATTATCCGGAAGTGTTAGCACCTCTCCAATCTCCTTGAAACTCATGGAGTACAGCTTGCCATTAACCTTGAACTTGATTCTTGCCCAACCATCTTTCTTGTGCGCAGCGTCAAAATTGAAAGTAAAATCAAGTGTGGAAAGGAATTGACAAGATACTTCCTTATAGGTAGGATATGCCATGGAGAATAAGCTTTTCATATCCATCTCTGACATCATCTCCTCAACATCCTCATCAATCCCTAATTCCTTCATCATGTTGATGTCGGGAAATCTTGTCGGTGACCAAGACACTCCGTTCTTCAAATGCTCATAAAGCTGAACAAAAGGATGAATAAAACGATTGTCGGGAGGATGAGATGTTTGATCTCACAGTCAGGCTTATCGATGACTTTCTGGGGAGAAGCTTTGAACACGGTGGTTCATGTGCTAAATTTGTCACCAAGTGCTCCATTGGAGGGTGATATTCCAGAGAGGGTTTGGACTGGTAAGGATGTTTCTTACAGTCACTTAAGGGTCTTTGGGTGTAAGGTGTTTGTTCATATTCGCAAGGATGAGAGATCGAAGCTTGAGATGAAGTCACGGCAGTGTGTGTTCATCGGTTATGGTCACGAAGAGTTCGGGTACAGATTTTATGATCCCGTTGAGAAGAAGCTCATAAGGAACAGAGATTTTGTGTTCATGGAAGATCAAATGATAAAGGACATTGAGAAGTCCAGAAATCCAACTCAGGTTTTTGAGGGTTTGATCGATACAGAGGCTACTCCTTCTACATCGGTCCACGGTGAGGTTGAGGTTCAGGATGATACACCCAGTGCAAATGCTCCCGCACATGAAGATGGTAGTGGTGATCATGGTGACGATCATGGTGAGACACCAGCTGCTGAGAATCAACCTATTGTTGTTAGAAGATCCGAGAGAGGTCTTAAACCGTCGACAAGGTATGATCCTAGTGAGTATGTTTTACTTACTGATGGGGGAGAGCCTGAAAGCTATGATGGAGCTTTGGAGGATGAACACAAGGATATGTGGTTTGGAGCCATGGATGAGGAGATGGATTCTTTTGAAGATAATCATTCATTCGAGTTGGTGAAATTGCCTAAGGGCAAGAAATCTCTGCTTAATAATAGGAGTTCAAAATTAAGCATGCGGATACAGATTTGCCACCTAGATTCAAGGCTAGATTGGTTGTGAAAGGCTACAGCCAAAAGAAGGGGATTGATTATGATGAAATCTTTTCTCATGTTATGAAGATGTCATCCATTCGGATTGTTCTTGGATTGGCAGCGAGCCTTAATCTAGAGGTTGAGCAAATGGATGTGAAGATTGATTTCCTTCATGGTGATTTGGAGGAAGAGATCTACATGGAACAACCAGAAGGCTATGTGAAAAAGGGCAAGGAAAATTTGGTTTGCCTCTTGAAGAAAAGCCTTTATGGATTAAAGCAAGCACCGAGACAGTGGTACATGAAGTTCAAGTCTGTTATGGGGGAGCATGGTTATGCAGACACTGATTCAAACCAGTGCGTATTTGTGAAGGTGTTTGGTGATGATGATTTTATCATCTTGTTGTTGTATGTCGATGATATGTTGATTGTGGGCAGGAACATGGAGAGAATTAAGGAGCTGAAAGATCAGCTAAGCATGTCCTTTGCTATGAAAGATATGAGTCCAGTGAATCAGATTCTTGGTATGAGAATTGTTCAAGACAGAGGTGAGAAGCTGATTCACTTGTCTCGGGAGAAGTACATTGAGAAGGTACTTAAACGGTTTCACATGGACAAGTCTAAAGTGTTGAGTACTCCTCTTGCTCCGCACTTAAGACTAAGCAGTCAACAAAGTCCGAAGACATATGCTGAGAAGGAAGATATGGCGAAGGTTCCATATGCTTCTGCAGTGGGTAATTTGATGTATGCCATGGTCTGTACAAGACCAGATTTAGCCTATGCCGTTGGAGTTGTCAGCAGGTTTATCTCCAATCCAAGAAGAAAACATTAAAATGCTGTGAAGTGGATCTTGAGATATCTCAGAGGGACTTCTGATCTGAAGATTATTTTTGGGGGTAAGAAGCTTTCGCTTGTCAGTTACACTGATTCTAACATGTCTGGAGATGTTGATTCTAGCAAGTCTACTTCGGGTTACTTGGTAACATTTGCGGGTGGAGCTGTGGCATGGCAGTCAAGGCTGCAAAAGTGCGTTGCACTATCTACCATTGAAGCAGAGTTCATTGCTGCAACTGAAGCTTGTAAGGAGTTGTTGTGGATGAAGAACTTCTGTGAAGAGATCGGTTTCAAGCAAGAAAATTATATGCTACTTTGTGATAATCAAAGCGCAATTTGTCTCGGTAAGAACTTTACATTTCATTCGAAGTCAAAACACATTTTGAGAAGGTATCATTGGATACGAGATGTGGTTGCTTCTAAGGAAGTGGAACTTGAGAAAGTTCATACGGATGATAATGGGGCTGATATGATGACGAAGTCTTTACCGAAGGGGAAGCTTGAAGTATGCCGAGGGATCGCCAGAATGGCTGTTTCATCCACCTAGTCGGAGGGGGAGTTTGTTGGGTTCCTTCTAGATGGAGTAAACCCATTGGATTTGGTTGGTGATAACCAAACTTGGTTGTTGGGCCAATGATATTTATCCATGAGATTAGTATTGGGCCTTGGGGTTAGTGAGACACTATATAAAGTCTCTTAACCTAATTTTGTGGTAAGACTTTTGGAGATACACAAGAAAAAGAAAGGAGGCAAAAGAGAGAAAAGAGAGAAGAGACATATTTTCGTCTGGGTTTGTCAAGGCAGATTTGGAGGGTCAAACGGACTCTGTTTAGGCTGATATTTTGTGGGAAGCTTCTTCAGGCAGTGGGTTAAAGGTTCACCGAAGGGATTTAGATTTCAACGGTTGGATCTTCTATTGTCTGGGTTTTCGTGAAGCTGGTCGTCACAGTTTTTCAGCAGTGTTGTCTTGAGTGTTTGGTAAATCCTACGGTGAGATCTTCTCTGTTTGAGCTGAAATTTGGAAGAGGTATTGTTGACTTTTGTACGGTGGGATTAGTCTTTGGTTGCCGGAATCCTAGTGAGCTGAGGTCGTTTGGTTGCTGCCAGTTTTTGAAACTTTGGTGTTACTCTTTTGTTGTTGTTCTTGTGTTGGAGATAGCTCTTTGTAGCTGAGTCTATGTTCTGTTCAGGTTGTTGAACAGGGAGGACGTGGTTGTACTCACATACATTTATATAGTGGATTGTTGAGTGAACTACGGTCCCATGGTTTTTCCTTCTCACATCGAGGAGGTTTTCTACGTAAAAAGTGCTTGTCTCATTTAGTTTCTGCTTATATTATATCTTGCTACTGTCGAAGTATTTTCCTCATAGATTCACACAAGGTCAGGGGAACTTAAACACATATTCCGCTGCGCCGTGTCCCATTTTTCCCCAACACCATCATCTCAGCTATCTCGTTGTTACTCAGGTCTGTCTTTGACTCTTTCTTTCTCTATTTTTCTATTAGTCCCAAAAAATCTAGGTAATATAGACGATGGTATAGGAGATTCACTAATTTTTTTGGTGCATATTTGAAGAATCTTCTGAACACTATATACTACTACAACGTTTAGTCTAATGATGCTCCTAAGCAAACACACTCTTTTCTGGGATCACAAAACTTGATTTCTTAAAATCAATCTTCACTCTAAACTTGCAACTTTATATGCTGTATTCTCCCAAAGGCTTACATGGTCATGGTTCTCCTTGATTTTATTTTAAAATATGTAGGTACATTCAGCAAAGTTTGAGGAGAGAACTAGATTCAAAATGTGTAAAGAAATTTAGGAGAAAAGGCTACAGGAATTTGGCGCTGCCAAAAAAGGCATGAGGATTCTATCATGGAAGTAGTTTTTTTTATTTGAGTAATTAGCTCTTTTAGCACACACTACTGCAGTTCATTATATTTGCCAGCTTAAACTAAACATTGGAACGGCTTGCAAACCACTCTGCTATCATTATGTTTGGTTTTGGTTCTTCTCTATAAAGAAGTTGTGTGGGATTCAATCATTTTCCCTTTCAAAAGTGTACATCCTAACCTTAGTGAAACTTATTTTGTTTTCATGACTACACATTGTTTATAGGCATTTTCAAGTTCACTTAAACAGTATTGATTATACCATTCTTTGTTCTAATAACAAACTGCCTTAAATGTAATGTCACACACGAACTATATAATTATTTAAAATGAATTAGCCAGTGGTTTGGTGCATTTCAATTTCAAGGTTGAACTTTAGAAGATTTTTTTTTAAAGGTTTAGAAGATATAATTCAAAATTGGGAAAATGTTGTTGCTTACCGCTTGCTTGCGTCTACGAAAGATGTAATGCGTTTTTTTCAAGGACTTTTTCTGGATACAATAAGTTTGGAACGTTGTTGGAAACTTGGAGTCTAGAAGTTAAATAATATAAGTCTGTTCACTACAAGTACTATTGTTTGGTTTGTCTGGATTTATCATTCACGTAATTATTATTCTCTTCTTTTGTGTTTTCTCCCATAAATGTACTTGAATTTTTCTTATGCTAGAAATCTGCTAAGAAAAATTCAAGTACATTCTAGTTGCAGATTTCTAGCATAAGAAATCCAGGAAAATGGATTTATACTTATGTAATATATAAAGAAAAATTACGTGAATGATAAATCCAGGAAAATGGATTTTTACTTATGTAATATACTTATGTAATTTTCTAGCATAAATCCAGGAAAATGGATTTAGACTTATGTAATATATAAAGAAAAATTACGTGAATGATAAATCCAGGAAAATGGATTTATACTTATGTAATATACTTATGTAATTTTATTAAATGTAATATGCAAAATTACTTTTCCAATTATTTTAAATATATGTTCCCAAAATTAAATAACGCATAATTCATTTATATGTATGGAACAAAGAATCCTTTATATATTAATTGAGAAACATTACAACATGTTTTGGTAGCCACGTCTTATCATGAGAATGCTTCTCAAATTTACTAGAGAAAAATGTTGGTCCATATAAACATAGAGTATAGTTTTTTATTAAACTAAGCATAAAACTATTATTAGTGCTAATCATTATTTTATTAAATAAAATTTACGGTATTACCTAATATTGTTATATATATATATGACAATTAATGATTTGAATATGAAAGATTTGATAAAGCCTCTACTCTTTTTGTTAAATTTATATTGTGAAAATAAATTAAAAATAAGATTAAGTATATAACAAAAAAATAATTTATTTATATATGCTATATTTTGAATTTTTTGAAATGAGGATAAATTAATAAAAAATTAAAAATTTCACATATAATATATTTTATTAATATTTTAATTTTTTTTGTTGTAGAACGATACAAACAAGTATATAATTAATGAGTAAGAAATATCATTTAATAGATATTTAAATCAGATATATATATATATATATATATTAATGATGTTTAAATTAAACTAAATACCATTTAAAAAGATATAAATATTTAATTTCAAAATTGCATTAAACAAGTATTGAGAACTTAATACTTTAATGATAAAATTTTAATTTAATTTTTTAATCGATGATAAATTATTGTAAAGTATTAAAACTCTTACATTAAAAATGATGTTATCAATATTTTAAAAACTTTATTATAAAAATATACAAATGATCATAAAACCATGTAAGTGTGAAACTTTAGTTATTAGATATCCAAATTAAAAGTATAATATATATATATATATATATGTTAAAATCATTTATTAATTAGATTTACTTATATAAAGTGATTGTAAATAAAAAAATATGATTATTTTATTTAAGTGCTCGCTAAATTAATTATATATATAATAGTTATATATTTTTAAATTATTCAATATATATATTTAATATTTTATAAAATATTAAAGAACATAAAATAAAGAATAAGATATAAAATAATTTATATATATAATTTTCATCCCGCGTAAATGCGCGGGGATTAACCTAGTCATTTTTAAATTGCAAAAAGATGATGAAAATTATTGAAATATCATTTCTTAACTATAATAGTAAAGGATTAATATATAATTAACCTTACGCCCGGGTAAGCAATTAGTTTTACATAAAAGCAAAAATTACACGCAGATATCCCTCGCAACATCTATTATATTAAAATAGAAGTCATGACTCACTTCATGTGTGATTTTTTAGTTTGGACTATCTTAGAAATTTTATAAAATTTTACGTAACATCATTATAATATCTTTTCATATCTTTAATTTTTATTTGAAATACAAATAAATAGTTTTAAGAAAATTCTAACAAAATATTTTAAATATCTTTTAGAATATTTTCAAGCTATAGTTTCAAAAATTATTTGATTAAAATTTTAACTATCATAAAATATAATTCAAATATTAATTCATTTTTTATTTATAAACACAAAATTAAAATTATGTAATATACTTTTAACAATATCCCCTAAAAAATTTATGTATTATGTAAGTCCAACTTAATTAATTTTCACATAGATTTCAAATTTAGAAATAAAACAAAATATATAAATTGGTAATTTTACATAATAATGTTTTTAAAAATTGTTACAAAAATAAAAATTTATTAATTATATATTAATAATATTATAAGTCACATAAAAATTATTATAAAATTGGATAGCATACAGAATCCAATTATACTTATTTATTGATAAATTTTATTATATAATTTTAAATATTTTTGTATTAAAATACCCGCACGGTTGTGCGGATCGAAATCTAGTATTTGATTAAATACTAACCAGAGACTAATAATAAAATATACATTAGCATAGGACAAAAGTCTATATGAATGAAACCACGAGGAAATTAAGACGAATTATTTCTAAAAAAGTTAACAAAGCGTATGAAGCTCGTTTATCATAAATGATTTGTTTCCCTTAAATGAGCTAACACGAGTAATTTACATTACATAGTACCACAAAAATACACTCTCCCATCAAAGCTAAATGTCACACAACTTACATAATTTGAAAATATTCTAGCTAACTATATCACATAAGCACACAAGTATTTGGTTCCTCCACCACAACTCTAGAATTCCCGTTTGGTTGGTAGTACGAACTCGCATAGGAATATTGATATTGGTACGGGTAGTTCATATGGGTAACCGGAAAGGCAACAATATCAGCCGGTTTAGGTGGAGCAGGTTTAGCTGGAGCCGGTTTTGCCGGTTCAGGCTTTTTCTCAGGTGGTTTAACAACTTCAACCGATACAATTTCTGCATTACACAGTTTCCTTAGCTTCATCACGAGAACCGGTACATCAACTTCTCCAACTACTGTCATTTTCCCAGTTTTGTCATCCATTGTTATCGAAGTAACCCCTTGAGATCGTGAAACTTTCACAAACACCTTCTTCCGGATTCTCTCCTCGTGAACACTCAATTGCAACACAGCTTTCTGTCATTTCAAACTTGAGATTAGTATGGCAATAATTGTATATTTATGAAAATAAGTTTGACTAAATGGTTTCTATATATAGCGACTAATCAACGAGTATCAAGTTAAATAAAACTATTTCCAGATTGAAAAATTAAAGAATGAAATAAAGGATTACCTTCGCACTCATGGCTGACGAAAAGCTTCAGAAATTTCCGATAATCTTTTTAACGAGAGAGGATGAGATGAGGTACGCTTGTGATGTTGAACCTTCTTGATTACAATTGCAAGGTCACTGAATATCTATTATATAGAAATTTCAGAGGAAGTTTCGAGGAATTTAATATTATATGACCCACCAAATTTTGTTTATTTTTAAAAAACAAAAGCATTCCAAGGCAACGACTATAAAAAGAGTAACAGGGTGACGGGGTCAATCTTTTTTAACTTATTCACAGTATCGTTTTGGACCTTTTGGTATGTGGTTTTGAAAAGTTTATCAATAATAAATGTGGTTGAAAAGTAAAAGAAATGTAACGAGGCAACGACGAAAGCAACGGGAAGAAGAAGTGTTGACTGCTCATTTGGCCGCGTATACGACCTAGACTACGTTGATTTTTGGCCTTGTTGACCTATTCGGTCACGTAAAAACTTGTCAAACAAGTTCTCTAGATTTTTCTCTACAGATCATAAGTCACATCCAAACAAACACTGGTACTGGTGGAATCCTTTTTTTGTTGGCATCCAATCTGTAACAAACCGATACCGGGCCAAAAATTTTGTTAAGGCAAATGGACTTGCCTGCGGCCCATTAGGGATTAAAATCCTAGGGTTTCCTCATTCCCTATATAAGGACTTGCCTCCTCCTCCTTTTGCCTCATCCTAAAACTGAAGCGAAGCCGTGCAGAAAATTCCGGAGACACGAAAGCCCTAGCCGTCAAGCCTCTCCCTCTCCTGCGCCGCCATCTCTTTCTCTCTTTTCTTCTCCTTCCTCTCTCTCTCCTCCGTGCGGTTCCTTCTCCCTCTCTCTCCTCGCCGTGTGTTCCTCTCTCCTTGCCGAGAAGCAGCTGCGTGTGGTGGTGGTGACCGTCGTGGGTGGTGGTGGCCGTGAGGTTGCAGATCTGAGTTTGTGGACAACCACAGATCCAGATCTCCAGACCTCGTTTTCTAGATCTTGTTTTCCAGATCCAGATCTCAGATCTATTGCTAAGGTGAGGTGATTCGAAAACCAGATCTGTCTTCTTAATCTCTATTCTGATTGATGCGGGAATTAGGGTTTGGATAGTACTTGTTTGAAAGTTAAGTTGATAGATCATAATGGGAGTTAGGTTGTTAGATGAATGAATCATGATGCATAAGAACCTTCACACTGTTTAAATGAGACTTAATGAACTGCCTTGTGTTGATGTGGATAATGATTGGTATGAATGATTGTGTGAGTGATTTGTGTCCCATTGATGATGATGAATGAAAGCTAGGTTGTTAGAAAGAATGTGATGTCTTTTGGTTTGATGTATAAGAATATGAGTGCTATGTGACTTGTGTGAGACACCGAGAACGGGTGGCGTCTAGAGTCGAGTATGAGAATGTAAACAAGAATGACTTAAAGTGAGTTAAGTATGAGGATGAGAATGATAAGAAGTACGAGTACGGGTATGAGTACGAGTATGAATATGAGTATGAGTATGAGTATGAGTACGAGTACGAATATGAATATGAGTATGAGTATGAGTATGAGTATGAGAATGAGAATGAGAATGTGAATGAGAATGTGAATGAGAACGTGTAAGAGAATGAGAAAGTGGATAAGAACATGTATGAGGATGAAGTCGTGTCAATGAACTTGTTTGAAGTCCTGTTTGGACCACCAAGAACGGGTGGGCGTCTAGAGTCTAGGATGTGTAACCTGCGGGACAGTAGCCTAACACGAGGTACCCGCAGGGGCCCACGGGACAGTAGCCTAACACGAGGTACCCGTGGGTGAGAAGTGAATGGCCGTGCAAGGACGGCGTACGCAGAAGAGACCTCTGGGAGGGACCTGCGGGATAAGAAATAGGCGCCTTAAGATCGAGTCAAACATGGCTATTAAGACCGGGGTGGCAGACAGTGCTGGGAGCCAACGAGCTGCAACTCGGATAGTCATTTAGGAAGCTGTAGGGGGGACGGATTTCCCGAGAGAGGGCGCCCCTTCCAGGTTAGGCCGGAACGTGTAGGGACATCCGTAAACGGCCATAGGTCCTTAAGTCTAGGTTGATTGATGAGTTTAGTTTACAGGTTGTTTGCGTGATTGAATCCATGTGAAGCAATGGCTGAGTTCTTGCGGTGTATGAATGTTAGGGTGTTAGAATTCCATATTGAGATGTTGCTGTATGGTTTTTATGTTGCATATTGATTGTAGTGGCTGGCCGATCCTGTTTCCGTATGAGGTAGTGTAGAGTATTATGCGGGCAGGCTAGGCTAGAGTCACTTCACTGAGTAACCCCAATTGCTCATCCCTCCATTTTCGTTTTCCCTATGCGCAGGACTGTAAGTAGAAGTATGAGGATACGGGTGGATCGGATTTCATGAAAAGATGCGTCCGCCGACTCCTGGGACCAGTAAGGACACGTAGGGTTGTCTAATTGAGTAGACACCTGTCCGTAACACCCTTTCGCTAAACTCCGGTCGGACGCCGGGGGATTGGGTTGTTACACAATCGATTTCATTTCAAACTTAAAGGGTTTCATACATGATAGTCTCTACGACTAACCTTAATGGGTCCCTAACCTCAACGAAACTACAGCTTTGCACTCGTGATCGGGCACCTTTAGCAAGACTATCTGCACGGACATTTGCAGAATGAGAGATAAAATTAATAGAAAAAGTAGTAAATGCAGATTTCATCTGGGTCCAACGCAGGCTAATGTTTCTTCTGTTGTATAATGTGTACGAGCTGCTGGCAGTCAGATTCAAAGGCTACTGGTGGGATCAAACTGAGATTTAAGTCACATAGATTTTTTTTTTAACGTTTACATGATCTTGGATATTTTTTTGGTTTTAATTTAATTTTGTTTTTGAGTCCTTAACTATTGCTTATTCGTTATGAGGAAACATAATTCTAGGATATATGATATGGGGTCTAGAGATAATTGTTTGTTTTATATTTACCTTGATAACTATTCTATTAACTAGAGTCACTAAAAATACAAAAGTCATGATAATAATAATATTTCATTAATTAATTGATATCATTTATATAATTATCTATATTAATCAATAAAATATAGAAAATTTCTTAAAAAGCTTAATAATTCATAAGGACAATTTAAATAGTATTTTTAGCTATAACAATACATGTTTGGGAGATATATACAAAAATCTTATGAAACTATTTATAATATTTATAATAAAATTTAAAACTAATAATTTGTAAGTAGTAATATAATAATATTATACATTTAATTTAATTAATTTGTAAATTAAAATTAAAATAAAATAAAATTTATGCTATTTTCCATTAATTTTATAATTACATAATAGTAAATTAAAATAGTAAACACAACAAGATTTTATATACAAATTAGTTGTAAAAATAAAATTTATGCTATTTTCCATTAATTTTATAATTCAAGTTATATGTATATAGGCTCCAAAAAAAATATTTTAGGCCCAAATAGTTTAAAAGAATTTTAGCTGAAAGTTTTTTAAAATAGTCTAGGGTCCTTAAAATCTCAGGGCCGGTCATGTACATGTCTTTATATTAAGTATAGTCATAACCACGTTCGAATAAAAATCGACTTATATATCTCGTCTTGTAGGTTTTCTCGGTTTCACTGGGCGAATGAAGAAATAACAAATCGTTATGGGGTCCTCACCTTGGCTTTTGGAGACAATAAGATGGCTTTTGGAGACAAAAAGATGGGGAAGACGAGGGGTTTGGTCCTATCAGCAACAATGTCTGAGTAGAGATAAGATAATGGCACGGTGGTTCAGGATGGAGTAGCGTGACTCCCAAGAAGCAGCCCACGGCTTGATTCACTTCCTTGTAGCTCTCGTCCAACGCAATGTTCTCAGCTTACCGGGGCATCGGAGGTGAAGCCCAATTGCCTAACGAGTAAGCCCAATTGCCTAACGAGTAAGCCCAATGGCCCATGGTTTAGTGACTTGCGGTGCAAGTTTGGTCAGTCTCGGTTTTAAACCATTGACTCCTTTAGGCGAGTTTGCTGGCAGCGGATCTCGGCTCCGGTGAGCAGGAAACAGCCTCCAATGATGCCGGGCGATACCCCATGGCAGAGAGAAGCAGTTCTAGCGGTTTGAGATTGAAGCTCCTCGGCTTGCTTCCTCTTCTTGGCTCAGTTGAGGGGACACCGGGACATGATGGATGGAAATGGCGGTTCATGGAGGTGTTGGTGACGTAAAGGTTTCTAACTAGATCTAGGCTTTTGTATTGTCTCTTGGCTTTGGAGAAGTGACCATGTCTATTTATACACGTCGAGGGCTTTAACAAAAGGAAAATGAAAATTTAGGCAAACAGATAAGACTTGACTTAAACAAACCGGTTCAGAAGAAAACTAATTAATGTAGGAGGGAAGGGGCAATCACATCGTGTTTTAGAGAATGACACTCCACCCCCACGAGTACTCTATGGAATATTCAATATCACAAAGCATCACATCGTGTACGCCGGTGTGGGTTTTATATATCAATAACGTCTGCGATATTACATCACCATCTTTAAAGAAGAAAAGTTCAACAACTTTTTTTTTAACCCACAATGTACTTAAATTACGTTGTTTTTTTGTTTGGTCTTAACCTGAAGCTCCACTCTAGTGTTGGAATATATTTTAGGTGCAGTATTAGTATTTACAAGACCTTGCTTTGGGAATTGGAAAAATGTTCCTATAACATTTGTTTTCAAAAAAAAAAAAAAACATTTGTTTTCAAAAAAAAAAAAAAAACATTTGTTTTCAAGTATAACCGAATCTTTGCCCAAGGAGTTTCTTTCTACAGTTATCTTATTTTCTTCTAGATTAATTCGGGACATTTCATAAGAACAGAAAGTCCAGCAACTGATTTAGGCAAAATCATGATCCAAAGACATCCCATTCAACGTCCGGTTGAAATGCAAATTCTCAATTACTAGATCTCAGTTTCAAAAGTGTAAGTTTAAAACAAAACCCAAAAATAATTGTTTTCCGAAACAATATTGATGAGATATTTTGGATATCATCAACCAAGCCAATGTAAATTCCTTTTTTTTTTTATCAACACCCAATGTAAATTCCCTATATATATCATCATCACATTCATTTTGTTAGAACAATATGACATGTCTTCGTCAAAATGATGAAATGTCTTAATTCTCACTAGATTTTGAACCCGCACATCCGTGCGGGTCTTTTTTCATTTTATAAAAATATAACAAAACCTTTCAAATATATATGATTTACATTCTATTGTTATATATTGTATAATTGTATAATCTTATAATTTTAGTTATTTTTATATAATATATTGTTGTAAGTTTTAAAATAAAAAAGTATTCATATATAATTTTTGATATAATGTATTTGTTGTGAGTTAGAAAAATATATGTTAAATTTTTTTTGTATAAAAATACTATATGATTTAAAAAATTTAATATGTTTTAAAAATGAGTGATATTTATTTATTTATTTGAACATAAGAAAATTTTTAATATAATATAGAATATAACTAAATTATAAAATATAACAATTTTTATTTTTAATTAACATTAATATAGATATTTATATATATTAATCATGAAATTAAATAATGCATATCTTCTAAAAAAAATATTTAAACTTCTTAGTAAGATCTTGTTAGATATTTTCTCAACAAATTTATTACTAATATCTTAAAATATTTTTCCAATTATATATATTTGATTGATTATTATAAATAATTAAATATGTCATATTAATAAGATGGTCCAATATGACTTTTTATAGTAGATATAAATGGTACTTCTCTTTTAATAGAGAAGATTCTGACATGTCAGAGGGTATTTCTGAAATTTTATATTTTTGGTAAGGTGTTTGAAATATAACCATAGCTTTTATATATTACCATTAACGACAAATTTGAACTAATAACAGAATTATAAATATATAAATATTCACATTAGCTTAGGATTGAAAAAAAAAATATATAAGTATTTAGTTTTCAATATTAATTCTGTATATATTTGTTAATTATGTGTTCGAATTATGCTTTAATTAATTAACTAGATCTTTACCCGCGCAACCGCGCGGGTGTTGTTTTCACTTTTATATACATATGTTATTTATATAACATTAGTGATATATATTTTTTAATGTTGAACATATATTTAAATGTTTATATAAATGTATTGCTAATTTAATTTAAGATGCTCTTTTGTATTGAGAGAATGAAAATGAGAATTAAATATGGTTGTTAAGATTTTATTATACAAATACAAAAGATAAGGTAACAACTTTTCTAAGGAAATGTCCATTTTTATAAAAATCACACATAAAGAGAAGTTGTGACTTCTATTTTAATATAATAGATAGATTGGTACAAAACTAATCAAATTACCCAATTAATAATTTATCCATATGATCACCATAAAATATGTTTGTTGAATACTTTAATTCAAATCATTGAGTTAATTAATAAGCTATTTTATATCTCTTAAATTTAATATAAATCATATGTTAGTAAGTTAATTAATAAATTAATTTATTATTTTAATATATTCTAACTAAAGAATGAATTCATACATTCACATATATGTACATATTATTAAAATTAAAATAATCATAATTACAATATATAATAAATAATATTTATTTTATAATTTCAGTTCAAAAAAATCTAAAAATAAAAATAAAAATAAAAATTTCTAGCTAAAATAAATATAACTTATATAAATTATTTATATTTATACTAAGAATTTTTTAAAAATCATGAAAAACTGTACTTAGAAAATTATATATTATTTACATTTATCATCATTTCTCATGGTGCATGAACCTCCTAGTTAAGCTATATATATATATATATATATATATATATATATATATATATATATATATATATATATATATATATATNATTATTTATATTTATACTAAGAATTTTTTAAAAATCATGAAAAACTGTACTTAGAAAATTATATATTATTTACATTTATCATCATTTCTCATGGTGCATGAACCTCCTAGTTAAGCTATATATATATATATATATATATATATATATATATATATATATATATATATATATATATATATATATATATATATATATATCAAATAAACTAGGGAAAATTTGGAGAAATACAATTATATTAGAATTTAATTTGAATATTACACTGTGATTTAAGTTTTTTGAAATAAACACTTTTATATATACAAATTTACTAAAAATATCCAATCTGAATATTTAATGTTATATTAAATTTTTATCATTATAATTTATTTATATTTAAATTAACAGTTTCAACAAGAATGTTTTTTTAAAAAAAATAAATCACGATAATATCTGCACAATATCCTTTTAAATATATCTAAATAATTATTTATTTGAAAAAAGAGAACAAGCTAACGTCATCTCATATTCTTCCTGAAATTTTGTTTTCCAACAATCCATGAAGTTTTATTAAATGATATTTTCTATCAAGAGAAGACGCATATAAATTTTAGAGTTATTCTTGGGTCGAACCTCTAGGTTCATCATCCAATAGGATTGCATTATTTCATATTTGATATCTTTTAAAAAAGGAAACAAAATCTTGTTAAGTTATATTATTTTTTAAAAATAAAAATACAAAATAAATAAAAATAATAATAATTAATAAAGACAAATATATTTTTTTTAAAAGAAAATTTTTAACACTAAACCCTAAACTCTAATCCTAAAATGTAATCCTAAATCCTAAACCCCTAAGTAAATCATAAACCTTTTTGGATAACTTTTATAAAAAAATTCTTTACAAAAATTATTTTAACATTAAAACACTAAACCTTAAACTCTAATCCTAAACCCTAAACCCTTGGGTAAATCATAAACACTAAACCCTAAACTCTAGGCCTAAATCCTAAACCCTAAACCTTGGGTAAATCATAAACACTAAATTTTTAAAACACTATAAGATTTATCCAAATGTTTATGATTTACCCATGGATTTAGGGTTTAGGATTAGAGTTTAGGGTTTAATGTTAAAATATTTTCTTTAAAAAGTATTATTTTCGTTTTTGTTAATTATTATTATTTATTTTTGTATTTTGTATTTTTAAAATATAATATAACTTAATAATATTTTGTTTCCTTTTAAAAAAAATATCAAATATGAAATAATGCAATCATATTAGATGGTGAACCTAGAATAAGTCTAGGTAAAATTTAACTTTTGGATACATCAACATATATGAAAATATATTATAGGGAATATTTTTGAATCAATTTTATTGTTCTAGTTCACTTCTCACCAAATTATAGCTTTCTTTTACTACTTTATAAATCACACCAGTAAAAATCAGAGACTCCAAATACGAACACCCTAAAAAACTTGCGAGAAGTTGAGATTGGAGACACTTGTCATTATTTTCTTGTTTTTTTTTAAATTAAAAAACTGTACATATTTTAAAGATTTTGTTTGAAAAATCTTTTCTTGTTAGAATTGTTGAGAAAAAAATTATTAGCAACATTCTGAATCTCCGATAATAACTTTTAATATTTTTGGATTGGATAGATTAGTCAATTTAAATATACAAAAAGGCAATTTACAAAATATATAAATAATGGTATAGTTTTCAAAATAAATTCTAATATAAGTGTGTTTCTTCAAATTTCCTCTTTTGTTAATATCAACCAATTTTCAAAATCAAATATATATAAGGGGGTTTATTCGATCAAGTATTTGAGAAAAAAATAAGATTTGAGTAAATCCAAAAAAATCTGAGATTTGAGTGAATCTTATAAGAGATTATTACAAGTTTTATTATTTTTTGAATAAATTGCAGAGTTTGGAAAAATATTTTAGTTTTTAAATATTTATTTAAATAATATTTTATTTTTGAGTTACTATAATTTGATATTTTTATTATTTTATGATATATAGAAAATATAAAAAGTTGTAAAAAACGATTTTAATTTTTTAATTTCATTGAAACAGTTTGATTTTCTTTTAAAAATGTGAAGTACATATATATACATATGTATATTTTCAAGTTTTAAATACATTCAAAGGAGTTGGTATTTTAGATTCATTGTTTTTCACTATAAAATATCATCCAAACTCTACCAAATACCATTTGGTAAGTTTTATTGATAAAATACATATTTTTCAAGAAGCTGAAATTTGGGAGAACGTATAGAAATGATTAATTGAATACGCTTGAATTTCATTGTTTATAAATGCCAGATACCAAAAGAGAAGATCTGGAAAAAAAAATGAAATCCTCTCAAGTCATTATCCAATAAGACTCCCATAGTTTTATTTTTCCATAAAAGTTTGGAAATTGTCTTGAAAATTCATCTTACAATACATACTAGAGTTTGACTTACGGACTTCGGATATTTTTATTTTATTTTGATATTATCATACTTTTTAAAAAAATATTTTCATTTTAGTGGTTTATACGGTGATAGCCAAAATGCTTGTATTTGGTTAAGAATCAAATGTATCATGCGAGAGCGAAACACATAATTAAAGGTTTCAAGAAGTAAGGGAGTTGGCAGGTTCTAAAGAAGTTTTATTTGAAAATATGCATATGTCAGAAATGCGGCTGACATGTTAATTAAACCCGTTACAATAGAAAAATTCAAGCGTTGCTTTGATTTTCTATATGTTGGCTGATGCTAGAAGAAGAGGGTGATCTTCCCAGAAGATATATGGGATAAAGATTCTATTAGAAAGATTTCTTCGTCAAGGTGGAGCTTGTTGACTCTAGAATTGACTTGAATCTTTATGCAACAAAGAAAATGTAAAACCCGCATTTTCAAAAATAATAAAATAAATAAAAATGTCTGAAATCTTCATTTATTAAATCGCATAAGTAATCTACAAATTCTTTAAATCTAAATAACATAATAAATCTTAAAATATCGATAAAAACATAAGTTTAAAAATAGATAAATAAAACTCCCAAAAACAGCAGTCCGAAATGATCACCCCTGATTGTCAGTATCACCTGAAATGGGGGAAGAAAGAGGAGTAAATAATAGGGGAGTCACTCAGTAAGGTGTGGGATGCTAAACACGCAAAACACTGACTTGAGTAAATAGAACTCCCACTATGGAAGTTTAGCTCTAACATGAACAAACACGGCACCTAGAGCGTCCACAGAACAACCATGCGATGATACCATACAACTAATCCATACACCTCGCATACTCCTCATAAGGATATAAATAAATATACTCGAAGCGTCGCTAGTACAATCTGTCTCTGTACCCCCGTCCAACCGTAGCGTCGAATGCAAACGTCTCTGCATCACGCCCCAAACAATAGCGTCGAAACTCAAACGTCTCTGAACTCACGCCCCACATCGTAGCGTCGAGCGGACAGCTCCGAACTCACGCCCCACACATAGTCCCTACTCATAACTATGTATACGTATATATATATAGCATCACTTAGCATCAATCAATCCAATCCACGGTTGAATCCTCTAGACCCCTAGTTCCGGTTACAATGAATGAACTAACTACCTAACAAGACTCAGACATACTCAATTCAAACAGACAGATCATGCTTTGAAATCTAAACTACGATAGAAAGAATTCTATACTGGTACGAGATTTACGGAATAGACCCTCACCTTTGCCACGGGTTCTGAAGAAAACCTGAGAAAACACTGAATGACCCTGATGGCTTTAAAAACAGCAACTCCGGAACTCTCTGAAAATAGATGAATGTGAAGATTCTGGCAGACCTGAACTCTAGATAAATAAGATGAATAACTCAAGAACTGACCGTTAGATTTTAGATCCCTCCGGTCATAATATAGTCCTAGTCGTCCTCTTCCTGTAGCCACCGAGTTTACACCGATCAGACACCGTTTGATTACTCAAAATAGCCTCGCCTCTAAGTTGGTCGCAAACGCAGACTGCACCAACAACTTTCACGAAAATAAACATAACTCTCAGAAAATAATTTGAAATGATGATCCGTTTGCTGGGGATGATAGATAAAAGAACTAGCTACTTACTGACAAATTTCCAGACTGAAATATTTCGTTTAGGTTGCCGTTTTTCCTTTACGCTGAGACTGCTCGGAACTGCCTCTACAACACAACAGTTTAATTATTGCCACGAAGAAACGTCAATAACTTTCTAACTGTACCTTTTTCATGATCTGAAAGATGATCTAGAAAGCTGACATCGAGATCATTCCAACGATATCTTGCTCGTTTCCTGGTTCATTCTGGATCAACGGGAAACTACTGATGAAGATGACTGTTGGTAGATCCGATATTCAGAAATCAGTCCCGAAGAAATAATCATAACTCTTAGATAAAAACTCCAAATGATGACCCATTTTCTGATATACGTAGATCTAAGAAGGTAGAACATAACCTCAAAATTTGGCTTCGAAATTATTGTTTTTGATTAGTCGTTACTCTGTTCTCTCAAAACGTGCCTGCTGAACCTTAATCTCTCTTTAAATAGGAAGAGTTTAGGGTTTTCTGCCACACTATTGGGCCTAGCCAGGCCGAAATAACTATACTGGGGTTTTGGGTCGTTAAAATTCTCCCCTACTTACAAGGAATTCGTCCTCGAATTCAATTCATAAACCCACTGTCCAATACCATCCTGAAACAGCTCTGGATAATCATCCTCATCTGAGTCTTGGTCTCCTAGGTCGCCTCCTAGATTTCCTCTCTCTCCCAACGAACCTTGCCGTTCCAAAATCTCAACTGGTTGAATAGGTGCAGACATATTTTTACCGAGATCGCATGGTGGTGCTGCTGCAAAATGAGCTCTGGCTCTCTCATGACCTTCCTCAATACTGACACATGGAACACGTCATGAAAATCTAACAACTCAGCTGATAACTGCAATCTGTAAACCACTGCTCCAATCCGCTCTACAATGGGATATGGTCCCATATATCTCGGCTTAAGATTCTTTAGCTATTGAATCTTATATCCTTCTTGAGATGTTCTTATTTTCAGGTATACTTGGTCGCCTATCTGTAACTCCAGATCCTTATGACGCTTATTTGCACAACTTCTCTTACAACTATGGCCTTTCCAAAGCCAACTTTGAGTATGTCCATTTGATCTACCGTCTCTGGAAAAATTAATGGTCTATCTCATGTCGCTCCCCCACTTTTGTCCAACAAAGTGGTATACGATGATGTCTATCCAAAAAGAGTCTCATATTGTGCCTTGTCCATACTCGAATGAACCTTATCCATGCTCGAATGATAATTTTCCCTGTAGGCAAGCTGTGGTAAAGGTAGATGTTTCCCTAGCTTATTTTCCACTGCAAGACGTAACCCTGTGCATATTCTCATAAGTCTGAATAATCCTCGCTGATTGACCATCTGTCCGCGGATGGTAAAATGTACTCATATGAACCTTTGACCCAAGCGCCTCCTAAAAGGCTCTCCAAAATGCAGACGTGAGCTTTACATCCTGATTCGATACAATGCTGATAGGTACTTTGTGCAATCTAACAATCTCACTAATGTAAACTTGCGCCCACTAATCAGCTCTGTCTTCTTAATTACTAGGAAATGAGCTAGCTTTGTAAGTCTGTCTATGACTACCCATGTGGCATCCTTTCCACCTGCGATGAATGAAAATCCAGTAACAATGTACATAATCCCCATGCCTCATTTCCACTCTTCCAAAAACAAGCTTAACCATAACCTCAACGATATCTGATCCTGGACAAAACCATCTGACATGTCTGTATTGTGAAGCAATGTAGCTACAATCTTTCTCATTCTGGACCAATGGTAGTTAACACTTCATATCTTTGTATCCCTTGGTGTTTCCCGGATGGATAAAGAACGAGAGTGATGTGTTTGCTGTAAGATCCATTTTCTTAACAAATTATTGTCCGATACACAAACTCGATTTTGATACAAGTAAATCCTTATTGAAAATGTCTGATTTCCAATATTCTGAGGCTCAACCTGCATAACCAAAGTCGTATTGTTTTCCTGTGTTTGGCGTATCCTCCATAGAAAATTTACCTGCTCCAAAGTCTCAAGGTTTGATGTCTATCCCTCTACAATAATCGCACAAAATTTTGAGACTAACAAGTGTTCCAGCAAGTTCATGAACCTCCTTGGTTCTCTAAACATTGCTCCTATACAAAGCATTTGTCATCTTGTTGACCTTACCAAATGACAGGTAATATTTGAATTGTTGTTTGCTCCCAACTCAATCCAACTGCACTGCCTCAAATACAAGTTTTTAATGAATGAAGATAAAATTCACTCTGATGATCCCATAATATCTGAACTTCCTCTCTGAACAATTATAATCTCCAAAATCTTATCTCAAATACCACTGCAGATACTCTGAACCATGAGCAGGGTAGTGGATCTCGGTATGTCTCAACTGGCGCCATCTATATGCAATAACCTGATCCTCGTGCAACAATACACAATCTGCAAATGCTCGTCATACTCCTCTACTCCAAGAATACATCGAGGTGCCGTCCAAAGATACAATCGTACACTTATCCAAGTGCTCGCGAAAGAGGTCATTCATAAGCTTCACATATGCTACGGTGCACTTGTCAACCCAATTGGTATCACTACAATCCCATAATACCCATAACCTGAGCAGAAAGTCGTCTTCCGCACATCTCCCTCAGCTAGAATAATCTTGTGGTAATCTGATGCCAAGACAATCCTCGAAAACAATGAACCTCCCAGCAGCTAGTCCAACCATTCATCAATACGCAGAAGCGGATGCTTTTTCTTGATGATCACTCTATTAAAATCTCTGCAATCGATACCAAATCTGAAACTCCCATCTATTTTTCGTCGCAACAACACTAGTGGTCCCCATGGTGAAGTACTCTGTCTAATAAAATTTATATCTAATAATTCTTCCATCTGGTTCATCGGCTCGGCCATCTCTGTTGGTGCTAATCAGTATAGAACTCGTGAAACCGGTAGCGTCCTTCATTCCATTTCAATCGCCAAAGTGTCTCCTATGCTTGGTGATGACCCTTCCAAAGATCATAAATACATCTTCACACTCTATAACTGAAAGGTTCCCCAGTTAATGCTTTCCATCGTCCTTCACCATCAAAATGGTCTCAAATATCCATATGATCTTACATCCAAGAATTCCTCAACATGTAGAAATGGCGGCTATGAAAATCTCATATGCTCCAGAAATACAAACAATCCAATGCTACTCGATGTCGTGATAGCCACTGCATCCTAAGAATAACATCGCAGAAGCTCAACTCCTAGAAGTCTTCAAATAAATTGATCACTCCAACCATAACTGGTACAACTCGATGAATAAGTAGCTCCAAACGTCTATATGCCAGTTGTCCGAACCGACACATCTCTGAAATGATCAACACAATCAAGAACTGGCAACCAAACCCAAGTGAAGCTCTAATATCAACACAATGCGAGTTGCTGCACCCCAAATTCAAAAGCGATCCCCACGAGTTTACAACCCAGACATACCTCCACATAATCCATATACTCATACACAACATAACACATGCCAACTAATGGCCTATAACTCATATCACATATCACATACACTCCAGAAATAAAACTCGTGAAGCGATAGCTTGAATGTGGATGGCAGATTTGTCACATGTCCACTCACAGATAATCTCTGAACACGACCGACGAAACCGATAAACGCCTCAGCAATCTGACAAACTCTGACATCATCCATCCGTAACCTGAACCTCTGGCTGGAAACCTGTTAGCTGAAGAACGGATGATGATGATTTACTCATCGACATAAAAGAAAATTAGATTAGAAGTTACTAAACGGAGAGGTGCTAGTTGTCTTTATTTTAAAAAATCCCAAGTCCCCAAAAATCATTTTAGAAATCATTAAAAATATATAAAAACCGATAAAAACCGAGTCCTCACTGATTGCCATCCCGGGTCGGAGCCGGGACGGAACCCGCTCTGATACCAAATTGTAAAACCCGCATTTTTCAAAATAATAAAATAAATAAAAATGTCTGAAATCTCTATTTATTAAATCGCATAAGTAATCTCCAAACTCCTTAAATCCAAATAACATAATAAATCTCAAAATATCGATAAAAACATAAGTCTAAAAATAGATAAATAAAACTCCCAAAAGCACCAGTCCGAAATGATCACTCCTGATCGTCAGTATCACCTGAAATGGGGGAAGAAAGAGGGGTGAGTAATAGGGGAGTCACTCAGTGAGGTATGGGATGCTAAACACGCAAAACACTGACTTGAGTAAATAGAACTCCCACTATGGAAGTTTAGCTCTAACATGAACAAACACGGCACCTAGAGCGCCCACAAAACAACCATGCGATGATAGCATACAACTAATCCATACACCCCGCATACTCCTCATAAGGATATAAATATATATACTCGAAGCGTCGCTAGTACAGTCTGTCTCTGTACCCCCGCCCAACCGTAGCGTCGAATGCAAACGCCTCTGCATCACGCCCCAAACAGTAGCATTGAAACTCAAACGTCTCTGAACTCACGCCTCACATCGTAGCGTCGAAGCCCGGACAGCTCCGAACTCACGTCCCATACATAGTCCCTACTCATAACTATGTATACGTATATATATAGCATCACTTAGCATAAATCAATCCAATCCACAGTTGAATCCTCTAGATCCCTAGTTCCGGTTACAATGAATGAACTAACTACCAAACAAGACTCAGACATACTCAATTCAAACAGACGGATCATGCTTTGAAATCTAAACTATGATAGAGAGAATTCTATACTGGTACGGGATTTACGGAATAGACCCTCACCTTTGCCACGGGTTCTGAAGAAAACCTGAGAAAACACTGAATGACCCTGATGGCTCTAAAAACAGAAACTCCGGAACTCTCTGAAAATAGATGAATGTGAAGATTCTGGCAGACCTGAACTATAGATAAATCAGATGAATAACTTAAGATTTGACCGTTAGCTTTTCGATCCCTCCAGTCATAATACAGTCCTAGTCGTCCTCTGCCTGTAGCCACCGAGTTTACACCGATCAGACACCGTTTGATTACTCAAAATAGCCTCGCCTCTAAGTTGGTTGCAAACGCAGACTGCACCAACACCTTTCACGAAAATAGGCATAACTCTCAGCAAATAATTTGAAATGATGATCCGCTTGCTGGGGATGATAGATAAAACAACTAGATAATTACTGACAAATTTCCAGACTGAAAGCTTTCGTTTAAATTGATCGTTTTGCCTTTACGCTGAGACTGCTCGGGACTGCCTCTACAACACAACAGTTTAATTATCGCCACGAAGAAACGTCAATAAATTTCTAACTGTACCTTTGTTTCACGATCGGAAAGATGATCTAGAAAGCTGACATCGAGATATTTCCAATGATATCTCGCTCGTTTCCTGGTTCATTCTGGATCAACGGGAAACTACTGATGAAGATGAGTGTTGGTAGATCCGATATTCAGAAATCAGTCCCGAAGAAATAATCATAACTCTTAGATAAATATTCCAAATGATGATCCATTTTCTGATATACGTATATCTAAGAAGGTAGAACATAACCTCAAAATTTGGCTTCGAAATTCATTTTTTTGATTAGTCGTTACTCTGTTCTCTTAAAACGTGTCTGCTGAACCTTAATCTCTCTTTAAATAGGAAGAGTTTAGGGTTTTCTGCCACACTATTTGGCCTAACCGGGCCGAAATAACTGTACTGGGGTTGTGGGTCGTTACAGAAAAATTCATGGTCGACATCTAGGAGATCTTGGGGGAAAAAAAACTTGATGATCTTCACAGAAGATATATGGGATTACGAGTTTATTGGAAATATTTTTCTTTAAAGTGGAGTTTGTTAACTCTAGAAGTGACTTAAATCTTATTCAACGAAGAAAGACTCATGGTCGACATCTAGGAGATGTTGGGGCTGGAAAGTCTTGCGGTACAGTATACCTTTTAGGATTACAAAAATAACTTTAAAATGATATTTTCCCAAAGTGAAAAAGAATATTAAATTATTCGGGTAAGGAATTGTAATTAATATCATTCACATCTTATACTATAAAGAAGAAGACCACTCTTTTCTCATCAATACACATCATATTATTATGTCACTAATTCAGTTCACCATCACTTGACATGTGTCCATTTTCTATGAATTTTGCGTTTCCTTTAATCGGTTTTGGGTTCATTTGGGCATCAGATATATAGGCTGCGTATACACTAAATTGAGCCCAGATATTGTAAGATAGATCCACCAAAAGAAACGCTGCGCTTTTATTAGGATTTGCTGTGTGTGCATCTCCGCGTCACTCTTCCCTCATCTCGCAACCGATCTTTCATTTTCTTTCTTCCGATGTGAGATTGTTTGCTCTCATAAATCCCTCTATTAATCGACCACCCACGATCTATATTCAATTCGGATCTTCAAACTGTAAGGCGGTGGCGTTCAACTATAAAAATGTATGAGTTCCTGCTTTTAGAATTATCCTCTCATCTATTCTAAACTAAACAACAAACAAAAAAAATCTGAGTTATCGATAACAATTTGGTCTTCTTCTCCGATTTACATACTGGCCGCTCTTCCTCCACCATTCAAGTTTCTCTGTTTATGGGAGGCCAGGAATGTACGCCGTGGTGGAGATCTCATGGGAGTCTGCATGCTCCTTCTTGACTCTCAGGTTTTCTCTTAAACTCCGATTTTAGTTCATAGTCTAAATAATATCTCAAGTTAGATCCTATACACATCTCTGCCTTCTTGAATCCAGATTATAATTTTTCATCGTGTTTTGAAGTTTCTGTTATAGGATTTTGGCTGAGCCATTCCCCAGCTTTTGATGATTGCTAAGTCTTTCTTTTATGTTCATACTTTTTTATGTCTGAGTAATTTCTCCGATTAATTTCTTTACATATCTCCGTCGTCTTTAAATTAATTTATGAAATTTTATAAAGTTTTTAATTATGTTTAACAATAACTATGGTTTTCTTACAATTTATTACAAGGTACTAGGTGGAGATAAGTATTACTAACTATATGGATGAGGTCTATTTGTGGATTTTGATGGAGAGATGATGAAACTACATAACATCACGCCTATAAAACTGCTCATTTAATGGTATGTAACATCATCTAACCGGTTTCATATGTTATCACATATCTTTGCAACTAAAACGTTTAACTCAGAGGCTGGAGAGGGAGTTAACATAAAGGAGACTCAGCCACCTCCTTTTATTGTGTACATAGTTGGTAATGCATACAGCTTCCAGGTCAGGTTTTCCATGTACAACCTCACTGCCAACCATCAGACCTTCACTATCTCCCACATGACTGTTTGCCACTGCATAAATTTGTTGCCGACGTAAAATGCCACATTTAATTCATACTGGTCCTTCTGTAGAAAGAAAGTAATGATATGTGATTCTCATTAATCAGGATGGTGATGATGATAAAGAACGTGTGAAAACCTCATATGCAAGAACATTCTCCAGTGGTCCTGCCACCATGGAGTGTTTGCCTTTCAACAACTTCGAATTTCGTTAAGAAGGCACGAAAAGCTTAAGTGAACATGATTGAGTTTTTGAGGAGTCATTTTTCCTCTTTCAGTAATGCTTAGGCATTAATGTTGGTTTTTTAGAATGTGAATTCTCAAGTCAGATTTCCTATTTGAATAATGCTTAGGCTTAGGCATCAATGTTATTTAAAAAAAAATCTCTTCATCTGGAGTTTGCTATATTTTTCGTAGCCGTTGTTACAATGGTCTTGAGTTTAAAGCTTAACTCTGAGTTTAAAACTGAAGAATACAAAAATATAATATTTTGCGCTCGGTTATGGACACATTTCATAATAAGCCAACGAAAGCATAACTAAATCCCTTCGAATACATATGTTTTGAGTTTAAGAACCCACCACATACTTTTAAAACTTCCATTTCCTAGCTCCATGTAAAATATATACAAAAAAAAGAACCCGAGATGTACCGTTCCAGAGCTAAACGAAAAGACTGCTCTATTAAAAACAAATAAGCATTAAGCACCACAAACAATCTATAACTTAACCCCAGGTAATAATTTCCATATATGTCCACTCACCTAAATACATAACTAGGTAGGATGTAACCATTTTCATTACAATTTACTCTAAGTACTCACTATAAACATGTTTTCACAGCTAAAAGAACATGCTCAGGAACAAGAAATTGAAATAATTTTAAAAATTGTCTAATGACTTATATTTTACAACAAATAAATTTATATACAAAATATATGCTGCAGAAAACAAAGTACAAACATATAATCATTCTTATAGACAAACCCCGTATGTAGCAAATTATAAGAAAAAAAAAATTATAAGAATAATACAAGTATTGAAAAATGTAAAAAAAAAATTACATAATAAAAATGAATATATTTATTAGCTAGATAAACATGTGACCTTTAATAAAAGTAACAAAACTGAATAATAAATATCTTTTAAAATACTTTTTACAAATTAATATGAAACTTAATAATAATTTAATATATTTATATATAAAGAAACCTTTTTCTCAATACTGAGACTGCCACATCAGTAAATAGGCTCACAAGAATGCGACATGTGACTTGGTCATAGTTTTTATTTACAAATATACTTACAACTTTAAAATTTTAAAGAATTTATATATGAATTTGTTAATCAATATTATTATCTATATTCATGTATTTTAGTATTTTTTTTAATATATATAAATTGATTTTAAATAAATATTTAATTTATATATAATATCTTATTTATAATAAATAAAACACATCATAACTTATCAAAAAAGTTATCGAAATCAACCTCAATTGTTGATGATATCAATTATTAACATTCTATTAAATAACTACAATAGCTTTGACAAAGAATCCTCACAAAAAAGGATACAATGGTATTGGAAATATAGATCCATCTTCTTTTGACCAAATCTGATTGATTTATATATTTTATAGTGTTATAAAACTGAAAACACTATAAAACTTTACAATTTAGGATTACAAGAGAAAAATACTAAGAATTCAATAATTTTAGTTATATACTTGAAATTTGTTGTAGACAATAAAATCATATTCACACTCAATCTAACATAAAATGAAATTTACATAAAATTATAGATTTTATTAAAACTGATCCATCAAATCCTCTCCCGTAGGGCGGATCTGCCCTAGTATTCAATATAAAACGCCAAATGGATATTTGTATTTTTTGCCAAACGGTAAATAACAATTGTATTTTTCTAAACGGATATTTGCTGCAATGGTATTTTGCTCTCTTAAATTCTTTATCTTTTTTAAAGATTGATTCATATTTGTTCACAACAATTAAGCTCTAAAAGCTAGAATCAGTTATCTCTTTAAGGTCATCTTCGTTTTTGTATTTGACGCAACATCGAGATGTATCATCTGAATACAACATCAAGATGATTTTTTTTTTATAGTTGATATTTTCCTTCAGATGCGACATCTAGGGTTTTCTTTGTCATCTTGTGTTTTATTGATTTCAAACTACATAAGCCAAAGGGTATGTTACAACGAACGACACCAATTCTAGAGCCGAAGGTTTTTAGATATAACCCTGGTGCCATAAGCCAGCGATTGCATAGATACAATCCCAAAAACAAAACCACATAAAAACACTTGAACTAACCTGCAAAGACTACAAGAACAGAGACAAGACCAACGACTAAACCCTAGATCAGACTCAAATCCAACAAAGAGAGAGCGAAACTGGCCTGATAGGTTATGGATAACCGTTGATGTAGATTGCGTTTCCTCTACCCCCACAAACCCCCTCCAAATCCAACTAAACTCGCCACTGGACTTTGAAGCAAAGTTACCACACGCATTCTACACGCCTCCGCTCCACTCACTCTCTCCAGATCCAACTAAAACTTGCCATTTACCTCTGAACGAGCTCACCACGCGCCTCAGAACCACTGCAAGGCCAATCGAGACATACAAGACACGTTCCTACTCAAAACAGCTGGTACCCATAAAATCACCACATACCGTAGATCTGACGGGATCGACATCTATGGAGTCCGATTTGAAACTCTCCACTTTAATCCGAAGACCCAAGCTTCTGGCCAGATCTGAAACCCTCTTGACTAAAAACAAGACATAAACTAGACTGAAACAAGACAGAGAGGGTGTCCACCTTCTCATGGTACCAACGGAAATAAGCCATCGACCGGAAGAAGATGGAGAAACAAATACTTTTTTTTTCTCTAGCTCTCTAGATTTTTTTGGTCTCTAACATCTAGGTTAAGTTGTTCGTTTTTTTATTTTAAAATAGAGTTTAAATACTAGTAGTTAAAAGACTAAAAGGGGGATGTTTTTATTCTTAATAATGATCAAATTATAATATTCAATTAAATATATTTAAATTAATTTTGCAGTTTTACGAAAATATGATTTTGCGAGTTTTGACGGGAATACGAGGTTTCCTACTTTGGCGGAAAAATATAATTTCTGAAAATGGGATTTTCCTGTTTTGGCGGGAAACACAGTTATTCGGTCGCAATTTTTTAGTTTTGAAGGGAAAATATGTTTTTTCCGGTTTTGGCGGAAAAAACGTAATTTTCCAATTTGGCGAGAAAACGAGGTTTTCTGGTTTTGAAGGAAAATATGATTTCTCGGTTTTGGCGATAAAATGCGGTTAGCCGATTTTGACGAAAAACACATTTACCAATTTCGACTGGAAAAGGATGTTTTCGGTTTGAGGGGAAAATGTTATTTTTTCGGTTTTGGNGTAATTTTCCAATTTGGCGAGAAAACGAGGTTTTCTGGTTTTGAAGGAAAATATGATTTCTCGGTTTTGGCGATAAAATGCGGTTAGCCGATTTTGACGAAAAACACATTTACCAATTTCGACTGGAAAAGGATGTTTTCGGTTTGAGGGGAAAATGTTATTTTTTCGGTTTTGGTGAAAAACGTGATTTTCAGATTTTCGGTTTGAGGGGAAAATGTTATTAGTTTTATATGATATTTTATTTTTCTATTGGTTGGACAGTGGTTAAATGTGTAATTGTGTTTTTATCTTGAAAATATGTAAAATTAAATATTTTCTTAGTCTGTGTGTAAAAACCTAGAATGACAACTAAAGTGAAATAAAGGGAGTAGTGTTTTTTTTTTAATGTCTTGGAAAAAGTCCATTAAGAAACAAGTCGAACGACTTGTGAAATGCCAACAAGGTTATGCACCTCATACAAAAGAGTAAAGAGAGAGAAAGACACGTAAAAATAATAAAGAAAGACATCAGTGGATGCCACAAGCAGAAAGAAACAAAATTACTCTGAAGAACCAAAGCAGAAGGTTTGGGTAGATTGATTCTGGAGACCCATACTCCAAGCTACTACAACTCTAGGAATTGGCACAAAAGCGTAAGGCGTCAGAGCGTAATGAGCTAGATAACCAGCTTGGGCCTCCTTGAGCAAGATAAGATAGGTAACGTCGATCCTTAGTCACACTGAGGGCGATTGATAATGCCACAGAGTTGGAACTCGGAGGAGATAACAACACTTGGAACTGCTCAAACTTGTATGCTCTTCTACGAATTCGTGAAAGAGTATACCAGATACTGGGGAATTTTTCTGGAGCTATAAGTGCCTTCCAAGCATCAGCGGAAGACACTTCAAGGATCACCTTCGTGATATGCAAGAAGTCCACATTATTGGCTGGACGCGAATCCTTGCGATGCTTCCATTGTCCACATTATCGAGATCAAATCCGCTTCAAAAGGAGAGAATACACTAGAGAAGGCTCTTCGACTATGAATAAGAGGGATGCCCTGATGGTCTCTAGCAATCCACGCCGAACCACATTTTTGAGAAGATGCTTCCCATGAGGATCCAACACTACACTTAACAACATCTTGAGGATGTTTTTGCCAACAGAGGACAGGAGATGGTACTGAGACCTTCTCATACTGCTCATCTTGGTCCGTAACCTGTAAGTTAAGCCAAACCTCAGCCTCCTCCGTAGCTCTTAAAACAATAGACGCAGCATTCATTTGTATACGTTCAAAACAGAGAGTATTGCGAGCCTTCCAAATTTGCCATAAGATCCATTGAAATGAGAGGCGGGCAGAGTTGTCAACCGGTAGTCTTTTGCTGGTTGCTAACAGGTGGTACATATTCAGCCAAACCGAAGTGGATGAAAACCCAGCTGGTGGTAACGTAAACTTTGATAAGGACCAGACTTCTCTCGCTAGATCACACTAGAACAGAACATGGCAGATAGTTTCTGGA
The DNA here is from genome assembly GCA_932364175.1 of Eruca vesicaria subsp. sativa. NCBI lineage: Eukaryota > Viridiplantae > Streptophyta > Magnoliopsida > Brassicales > Brassicaceae > Eruca > Eruca vesicaria. Next base: position 26,868 of record CAKOAT010067933.1, on the reverse strand, counting down.
CATCTTCTACATCTTGGCCACGTATTGTCAATTGGTATACCACAAGAACACAATCTCTCTTTAACCGCTAACACACCTGACAAGGCTCTCCACATAAAGTGCTTAATTTTTGGCTGTGTTTTTGTTTTCCATAAATACTGCCAGAGCTTCTTCTCAATCGGTGACAGACCAGGGGTAGGGGGAGACTGAAGTTTCTCAATGGTTTCTTCAAGACGATAGCCTCTTGGAGCTGTAGACACGATTATTTGAGAACGCCCATACTTTTGAATCCTGAATTGACATATCAAACTTTGTTTGCAGAATGATATTAACATCATCCTATTCAATGATTTCTCTGAGCTTCTCGATGTTTGAAGAACCTGTAATAGGGCTAATTAAATCTTTCACTGAAATAGTGAGGTCCACTACTGCATCTTGCCTGTATCTTGGTTCCGTGGGAGTTTATCAACAATCCAATTTTCTAACCAGATTCTGCTATTGGTGCGGCCTTGGATAGGAAGACCTCGTCCCAATCACACTTGAGGGATGATGGGTGGTTCCTTGAGCTTGAGAAGCTCCAGGACGTTGGGTGATCTTCACAATAGGGCTGCGGGATGCCCTAAAGTTGTTTAGCGACTCCTGAGACACAGGTGCACCCTGCTTCATGTCTAGGATGAATCACGGAAGCTCACGCTACC